>PVLD010011784.1:0-63610 GCA_004027595.1 Dinomys branickii
CCGGCCGGTCGCTGTTGCTCCAGTTCGCGCAGCGCTGGCTGCGGGGGTGGGGTTCTGAGCGGGATCCCGGAGCGCTGCCTGGTTTGGCGCAGTTTGTCCCAGTAGTGCGTTGTCTGTCGGGTTCAGGAGCTGAAGCCGTTCTTCCCTCCGCACTCGGTCTCTTGGCTGGTCGTCTTCTTCCCGGAAGTCCTCATTTCTGTCTTCATATTGCTATATTTCATTGTTTGGGTGGTAATCCTCTGGGAGGTTCTCTCTCTGCTGCCTACCCAGTCGCCATCTTCCCGGAAGTCCTGGTTTGGTTTTAAAACAGGGTCTTGAGCCAGGTGTGGTTGTGCATGCCTGTAATCCCTATGACTGTAATTTTTAAAAAATACCATCATTTAGGAAACTTGAGGGAAGTTAAGGCATTTCTGGCTGATGTAGGCATCTCGGACTTACCTGAGGCAAATGTAAGTCGTTTCAATCAAAGTATAGCTCCTAGTATAGTGGCAGATCTTTCAAACAAGACCATCTGTGCTATAGCAGAAGTTGCTCAGGAAAGTTGTGATATGGATAGAAACAAACAACTTAAAAAAATTGGACAAGAAATGTATAAACTTTTACCACAACTTACATATAAAAATAAAATTCTCATGGTATTTGCCTCATGCTACCATTGCTCCTGCTGTTCAGTTTACTATTTAATGGGACAAAATATCCATAAATCAACTTAAAGAATAAGAGGTTATTTTTGCTCCCAGTTTGACAGAGTTAAATCCATGGTCTGTTGTATCCAAAACAGAAACGTCATGGTCAGAGGGCATTGTGGAACAAAGCTGGCCCTTCACAGTGACCAGGGCACAGAGGATGGGGAAAACATCAGAGAGAAAGGAAGCAGGGACCAGAAGCAGCCTCGTGGGGTTAGGGCCCCGGACGAAGCCAGAAGGGTTCCACTCCTCGCCTCATCATCCTCTCAACTTGACAATCAGGATTAAGTGCCACACACATATCGATGTTTTCCACACATTTCAGAGCCAGTATTTGCGTGGAACAGCATTCAGTTCACCCAGGGTACTGGCTCCATCCCTTGGCAGCTGAGCTGGACAACTGTCAATCACCTGTTCAGTGTTCATGCTTGTGTTTAATACTCAGTTCTTATCATAACTAAAACAACTCATGTACAGCAAAACTGAGTAAGTCGGTTATGCTAGAAGACCCAATTTGGCATATTTTTTCTTTTTGCTGCATGGCATTGGATGATGTGATGATGGAAAAATTAAACAAGGAAAACTATGACTAGTCCAAGAGATTATAGCATTAGTGCGTATGTCAAGCGATTACACCATGACTTTATTTGCATGAAATACTTCATAGTTAACTATTATGCCTATTAAATCTATAATTATGGGGCACAGTTTCCTTTTTTTTTTTTCTTTTTGTGACAGGGTTGTGTGATATACTTCAGGCTGGCCTTGAATTCACTTTCTAGCCCAGGCTGGCTTCAAACTCACAGCAATCCTCCTGCCTCAGCCTCCTGAATACAGGGATTACAGGCATGTGCCACCATGCCTGGCACAACATTTTCCTTTACACTTTCTGTGGTTTTACAAACACCTTGTGGCCTCTGGAGTACGCTCCGCATAGCTCCTTCTCACTAGTGCCGACTCACTGAACGTCAGGTAGCTCTTTTGTCTGTATTTGCTGTTCTTTGGGCCCTTTCATAGGGTGTGACCTACGCTTGGGCCCTTGTCTGTATCCGACTTATTCCAACCCCAAGTTCTTAAAAGCGTCTCTCTGACCTCTGTGACCGTCCTGTTTCCCTTTCCTTTCTGCCCATCTCACATCCATATTTCACTGAGGAACCCCCATTTTCTGAGAACTATAAGCCGGAGGATTCCAACTACCTGTCTTGACCAGTTTTATTTTTCTGGCCCTTAGCACCACACTTGACAAATGAATGCTCAGTGAGTTTTGGTTAACATAGTCGTACAGCTTCTATCTAAAACATCTCCACAAATGGTCATGTGTTCAAGTGTGAGGCTTTGGCAAGGTTTTCTGGGCCCTGAGGGTCTCACCTCATCAGTGCATTAGTGCACTGGTGAGATCACACTGTGATGGAATTATTAAGAAATGATGGAGGGCTGGGGATAAAGCTCAGTGGAATAAGCGCTTGCCTAGCAAGCGCAGGGTCCTGAGTTCGATCCCCAGTACCGCAAAAAAAAAAAAAAAAAAAAAGACATGATGGAAATGTAGGATTTGGAGCTCCGTTGGAAGTAGTCACTGGGGCATGGAACTAGGAATTTATCTAGTCCTAGGCCTCTTCTTTTCCTGGCTTATTTTTTTCTCCTGGGCTCCTATCTGCGTGAAATAAGTAACTTTGCTCCACCACAGCCCACCGCCATGATGTTCTGCCCCACCTCAGCCCCACAGCAATGATTATGGCCTGGACATGCGAGCCACATGAAGCCTTTTCTCCTCTCAGAAGGACTTACTGTTGCCAGTTCCTTTTTGAGTCAACTCTGCACATTTCTCCGAATCACAGATTTTTCCATGGCAAAGCTTTTGTCCAATTTTCTGCTCCAGGGAGAATAGTCTTGTTATTTAAACAAAACACTATAATTTTAAAGCTATGTCTTAAATATTATAGGAACTAAATCATGATATAAATTATTTATTTGAAAGGATTTCCCAAGAAATTTTGCACTTCAATATAGAAGTGCAATATAGAAGTGCAATCTTCAATCATAGAAGATCCCTCCATGTTAATATATTCTGCACCACTCAAATTAATTAGGGTCTTTTCGTTTCAATTTTTTCTCAAAGGTGAAAACTTTGCATTTCATAGGAACCCCTGTGAGTTTTTTTTTTCCTTTCAAAGTAATGACACTTCCAGAAAAGATAAAATGCTGAGTGATTACCTTTGTTGAAGAGAAAGAGAGGAGCGTCATGATTAAATATGTCCTGGCAGGCCTGACAGCGCTGGGCATCACTGTTAGTAAGACAGTGTGTGCCGTCGGGGCATACATTGAAATTTGGGGCTTTCTTTTTATCATGTTAATTCACAAGTCAACAGGTCTTAGTAGAAAACGTGAAATTTTCTTCCCGAATTACCCAGTAAGTATAAGGGTTTCCTAAGGGGTAGCCATACTCTGGTTTTCAGGAAGTTATTATTTGACTGTTGCTACTTGGGATTTAAATTTATGTCACTAAGCATTTATTAAATACCTACTTAATAGCAGCATTGCAAAAGAATGTAGATTAGGGAGGATGCGTATGAGGCGGTGCTCTGGGTCGGATCTGCGGAAGGGAGAAGAGGAAGGGATGAGGCAGTAAAGATACTGAACTATGACGTGATACCCAAGGCTGTTTGGGAGGCTCTAACGCGGTCAAATTGGCCCCAGATATTGAAGCCACACTGAATATTGTAGATGGTCTGCCCCCAAGTGGCGGCACCCTGACAAGACAGCTCTTTGCGGCCAAGACAATACCTAGAGGGGCTGGCAGTTAACTTGTGCATCAGCAGCATTCCCAGTAATGAAACAAGGCATCTTTCATCTCAGAGAGATCCGGGTAATGTATGACATACAGCCATTGTGAAAATGCTACGTGACAATAGAAGAAATGAAATATATTAATTATTCCAAAAGAGGGTTCACATTATAAAGAGGACAACAGGCCTCGTAAGAATCAAGGAATAAAGAGCATCCATTTTGAGGCAAAGGAAAAGTAGTCAGTGATTACGACTGCGGTAAACAAGAAAAGCCTTTTAGAGAAGGTACTGTGAGTGAGTGGTTCTCACATATTTGAGCAGAATTTCAAGAGGAATGTATGGAAAATTGTAGGGGAAGGCCAGATGGTGGAGAAAGCACGGTACTACCTTGGGTCACTAATGCTTGTGTGTGCAAACAGCTCATCTCAAAAACAAAAGTGGCAAAATTTAGCTTCCATTGGAAAACTCCACATCAGGTGACAAGCTTGACAACGGCCATCTACCCCCACACAAATGCCAACGCAGCCCTCTTCCCGAAAAGCATCGAACAAAGGAAGTTCACACAGTGAGGTGCCCCTGCGAGATACTGGGGAAGGGGAGCAGAACTGGTAACTGCTGTGGGAGCGGAGATGCGGTGCACAGAGGTAGGAACAGAGGAAGATGGGCAGAACAGGTTAATTCAGCAGCACAGCCTCTTGCTCATAATCTTCAAGGTACTGGAAAATGGAAAAAAATTGTTCAAAACGATTTTTTTTGAGATGGGTGTTGCTATGTAGTGTAGGCCAGGCAATCCTCAAACTCATGGAAGTTATCCTGCCTCAGCCTTCCGAGTGCTGGGATTTACAGGTGTGCACCACCACACCTGGTTGCAGACATAATTTTAAGCCTCCCTGGGCATCAGTTACTTGATGTTTTAGTCATTAAGAAGAAGTAAAAGCATGAAAACCTGAGAAACATTGGGTCCACATTCCTGCATGACTGACCGTCGGTGGGAGCTGAATGACAAGCATCTCCCTGAGAGCTGACACCCACTCGTCAACCTTCCAGAGTCCCTACTAAACATGCATGGAGCCCACTTTAAGTAGCTGTCACTTCTGGGACCTCTTGCTGTAAGACATTATTTTGCTCAGACTAACGTTCCTCGCTCATTCCTCTATCCTTATTTCATGGATTAAGAAATAAGACACAAATCAAGATGCTGTATCTGTATCAACATTGACATTAGATGACATTGTCATAAATTTGTCAGGATATCAAAAGGCCTTATTGTTGCAGCTGGACTATAAAGTTTATATATTATTTTCATCTTTTTGATGTATACAAGTGTACCACAAATAAGAGGCCAACAACAATAATACACATTCATCATCTCACATTGTTGCTGGGGCTCAGAAATATGGGAGATGTTCAGCTGGGTGCCTCTGACCTGGAGTCTCCTGGGAGGTTGGGTTTAAAACGTTGGCTATGCTTGCAAGTGTCTAAAGGGTGGATAAAAGCTGGAAGATCCACTTCCAAGGTGGCTCATTCACATGCATATCAAATTAATGCTGGTCGTTGCCTAGAATTTTCTGTTCTTAATCACAGGTACATCTTCATAGGGATTTTTCACTGACCTTGAAGCCTGGGAGCTGCTTTCCATAGTGTGTGGTCCAAGAGAAAACAGCAGAAGTCACTTTGTCATTTATGGCCTAGCCCAGAGGAAACACTTAGTCATTTCACAGAACTACCCTTTTGGTCACACAAATTAGTCCTATTCAATCTGGGAAGGAGCCATACAAGATATAAATACAAAGAAACAAGAATCACATGAGAATAGTTTGGATGCTACTGTCTGCTCATGAGCAAGTCCACGTTATTTCTTCAACGTCTCTATCAGCACCTACTACGTATTTCAACACACTGGTGTGCTGCAGTTTTAGCTCCTTGTGGCTCTCTCCTAGGTCTGAATTCTCTTGTATAGTTAAAATGTGGCAACAATTTTTTACAATCATTCCAAACACTTTTAGTAAATTAAACCACAGTCAACATTTAAAACATATATATATATATATATATATATAGTTTGTATGTGTATATATATATATATATTGTATAATTTGTGTATACAGAAATAAATTATATATGTACAAATACATATTATCTATGTAATATGGATGTGTATATATATGTGTATACACACACACACACACACACACACTATGTTGTTTAAGGTCTGTACATATTAAACCAATGTTTAAAAACTATTAGTCACAGATAAGACTGATACTGTTATTAAATTGTCATTTGCTTTCTACTGTCAGTTAAGTCCACCTATCACCAGTGGATACTACTGGTGTCACCATGGACACTGCTGATGTCAGCACTGTCACCCACTGCTTTCCAGCAGTGAATGAGAAGGTCCAAGTATTTTATGAATTATATTCTAAATTTAGCCAGTACTGTTTCTGACACTATATTGAGCATCAGTATTCTGGAAAGAATATGAAGTCTGACTTTTTCTTTGAAGTACATAATCTATGGAGAGTTTAACACAATTTCTTAGTTAGAGACAGGCTAGATCTTTCTGTTTTGTGTGATTTTATAATCTCAAATGTGAAATGTGGTGGTTACCTCCAAATTAGCAATCATAACACCTCCCTGCATGCATGCTCCCTCCCACAGAGGTGAGGTTTTGTTTACCTTTAGAAAATGCTTTTGAAAGAGGCGATGTGCAGCCATTTCCAATAAGGAGAAGGCAGTTTGATCAGATAGCGGCAAAACTAATGAAAAGCATCATGGAAGTGACAGCATGATTAATTAAGTTCCTCCAGTCGCGTTCACGTGTGGCTGTGCAGAGTTCCTCTGGGTACCACTGCAGTTAAATGGTGTTCATGGTGACAAATGTTGTAGATTTCTAGAACTGACACTTTTGAGTCAAAGGTAAAAATCACATCCCGTCATTCTATCTACCAAAAAGATCAGAGATGAGCCCTTAGGATTCTTAGTATGTTCGAGCAAGGCCAAGATGAAATGGAGGTATAATTAACAGAATGTTGCAACTGTAACACTGTGTTTTCTGATTACATGTTTCCTGTATGTATTTTAGATATTTTGACAGAGAAGCTAAACAGATTTCTACCTACTGCATTTGACTGGAGGCACAGAATTATGCACACTTGGAAACACTTTCAATTACTTTGTCAATTCTGGCAAACACTGGGGCACAGTTGCACTATCTCTTTGCTTCCTCTATATAGTTATTATCACAGCATATATAAAAATGGAATGTCTATGACCTAAAGCATCCAAATTTACCGAGGCTGTTCTCAATTTATCTTGAAAGATCTGGGTTTTTGTAAGGCAAAGAAGATATTCAATATAATGCTATTTACTTCTTCCATTTCGTTTGCAGGCACATTTCTTGTGGAGCTGGGGTGGGAAGGGCTAATTCTCAAATAGCTGCCCAGGAACCATAAATAAATTTTATTTTAAGAAAAATTGGAACCCTCTGGAGTGTATAAGACCTTTCCACCTGCTACACAAGATGTATTAACTCATGTCTTATGTTACCAAATGTCTTCAGAGGCATATTAACACATTTTTGTCCTTCAAAACACTTTGATGTTTATTCATGTATTCATTCAGTAAACACTTTGTACATTATTTGTTAAATAAAATTCATATCCTTTAACATGGAATGTGAGATCACCCCCATTGTGGTCTCTGTATTTTTCTTTTTAAACATACTTTGCTTGAAGATCTTTTAGGATACTTACTCTTTAAAACTGTAATTGTTTTTGGACTCTTAGGCATATTTGTGTATATCAACTTTTTCTGTATTGCGTCAATGTGGGTCACGCTATAATACCATCTTTTACCAAGTCCCAATATACATATCCCATAGTATTGATTTGTTACTTTTTATCACCTTGTTTTTTTCTTGTATTTTGAATATATGTACCATTTCTTCAGCTAATAGGCCCAGTTCTTTGAGAAACAGAAAAGTAGTTTAAACACACAAGTTCACTGATGTATTATAATAGAATCTCTACTGTTTTCTCCAATAATTATAATGGTTAATAATAATTATAGTGCTTAATAATAATTGCCTGTGCATGAGGTACAAAACTAGGTGATAAGGGTCTGCTATTGATCCCCAGTACCACCCAAAAGCAAAAAACAAGAACCAAAAAAATAAGGGTCTGCTAAACTTCAGACCTGGTGTTCATCTAGTTTTGAAGACATTGTATATGTAAATACAAAGAGGAGAGAGTATACCTTATAAAAAGTCTATAAAAATACATCATTCCTGAAGGGCTTTGGCAGGGTGGAGAGCATGACAGAGAATATCTGAGACCTTCTGGAAAGCAAGTTTGTAGTACTTGTTGTATGAGAATCAGGACTATCAATCAATCAGGGCAAACATGCACATAAAAAATCTACTTATTCAAGTATTCTGGGGTTTTATTAGCTTCTTTTGAATTGTTCTCTGTCTGAACAGGCTATACTCAACCCTGGGGCTTGTTTTCCACATCAGCCTTCTGATCTGTTCCTCTCTCAAGATTTCAGATCTGCATTTTGTCTGGTGGGCAGCCAGGCCTCAAGCTCTCTGGTCTTTCCTTAGGGTCTGGGGACTTTCTATTCTAAAATAACTGAGGTCTCTTTCTGGATGTTTTCCCTATCCACAGGAGACAGTCTTGTTCCTTGAGGCAGAGAAAATGTCTGATGTTAATAGCATGCTGAAGTTACTAGCCGGATACATTGTGTCCTTGACATGCATTTCTGCTGTGCTCTGGAGTGTGTTAACATTCAAATAACACTACTTACCTAATATTTTTCATGACTCCAAGAAACCTTCAGTCTATGGAAGTTAGGATGGGAGGTACTGGCAACTGAACAGTCTACTAAATACTGCAAGAGGATTATACAAAGAATGAGTAGGAGTTCCCTAAGGAAACATGGGAATGAAACATAAGCCCTCAAAAGACATTTTATAAAAAAACTCAATAATTGTGGGTTGTTAAAAAAATAGCTACATAGATAAAGAGGAATAGAAAGGGGTATTCCTGGAAGAATGTACTGTAGTCCCCCACACAACCATCTACAGTTTCACTTTCTGCTTTTTCCTTTCTGAACCTTTCCAAAAAATATTACATGGAAAATTTGAGAAATAAACAGCAGCTTACCAATTGTGTGCCATTCCAAGTAGCATAATGAAATCTCATGTGGTCCTGTTCCATTCTCCTTGAGAAAAGAATTGTCCTTTTGGCCAGTGTTTCCTTGCCAAGTAGATTGCTTGCCTACTTAGTTGCTAGCTATCTTGGTTGTCAGATTGATTGCTCAAAATCATACCATTTATTTTCAGATAACCTATATTTTTTTAAAATAATGTCTCCAAACTGCTAAGTGTTCTTATAGTATTGCTATGGTATTTATATGATTTGAGTGTTTTCTCCCCAAGTTTCATGTGTTGAAGTTTAATCTCTATTGTGACATATTATAGGCAGAAAACTTAATGTTGTAGTTACTTTTGTTGCCAGGGCAAAATACCTGATGCACAAAGTTAAAGGGAGGAAAGGTTTAGCTCAGAGTTTGTGGAGGTTTCAGTCCCTAATCAGCTAGCTCCAAGGCAGAGTGGCACATGGCAGAGGGGCAATAGTTCATGGCTGTAGAAAATAACAAAAGCAGCAAGTGAGAGACACTGGGGACAAGCCTCTTTCTATCCTTTATATTATAAGCTGGTACCTGTCCTAGAGCACTCACACCCTTAATTCCGGTATTGGACCATGAATCAGTCATAAACTCTAGAGTCTCCAGCCTCTGAAAAGCCTGCTCCTCATGACCACGTGAGGTTTTGAGGGCACATCTAGATATAAAACATAACATTCTTTCCCTAGGCCCCCAAAGACTAATGTATATTCCTTTACACAAAAAGCACTTAGTCCATCTCTCAAAGTTGCTAAATTCCTAACAATTTCAGCATTGCTGAAAAGTCCAAGTCCCAGGTCTCCTCTGACATTTAAAAGACAAACTCTTAGCTATGAGCCTCTGTACAAATGAAAAGAAAATTAGAAACTTCCAATCTTCAATGGCACAATAGACATTTCATTTCCAAAAGTTAATGGGGATACAAAGAAACAAGACCACAGCAAGTTCAAAATCCAGCAGTGCAAACATTAAGTCCTATAGTTCCACGTCCAGCATTGGGGCAATCTGTGGCAAGTTGTGAACTCCAAAAAGCTTGGGAGGCTCTGTCCCTGTGGCACCTCTTGTGGTTGCAGCTCCCATGTCTTCTCTCTTGGGCCTGCTCTGCTCCCTCCTTGCAATTTTCCTCACACAACTTATGTTCCTGGCTTTTCCAAACTTCTGACGTCTCCAGTATACCTTTGCATTCACACTCACAGCTTCACACACTGGTTTCTCTGGGGCACACTGTCTGGCCTCTTAGGTCTTCTTCTGAAATCTGGGAAGAAGTCTTCCTGACCCCACAACTCTTCCATTCTGCATGCACCTAAAACCAGCACCATATGGGTTGATGGCAAGTTCTGCTGCCAGCTGGAGCAGTAGGCAGGCTTCCCTCTTTCTTGGTTGTAGGGGTATCTGGATTGCTAAGCACTCAGAATCCAATTCTAAGGAACAAATTTTCTAGGCCACTGCCTTATTGGAGCATAGTGTTCTGCAACTTGCTTCACAAAGCAAAGTCTTTCACTTTTTTAGTTTTGAGGTTGCAAAGGGTAGAGTCCTGTTGCTGCTTCTGATGCCTTCAGGCCATCTTTTCTATTCTCCTGTTGTTTCTCAGTAGTCAAGATCTCCTCTGTTCCATCTTTGCAATCCACAGCTTTACTGGAGTTTCCTTTCTGGCCAAATTCACAAAATTTTAAATCATTCTGCTGGCATCTTTGCTCTTGATTGTCAACATAGCTCTGACTGAAAGCCCCAACAGCAGCCATGTTGTGTCTTCAACATTAGACTACCTTCAAATTTCTTCTGCCACATTAATTAGTCCATTACCCTTAATATCAGTCTTAAGCAGTCTCTGGATATGAGAAAAATACAGATAAACTTTCTACCAAGCCATACCCCACATGTTCTGGAATGTAGCAGCCAATGCAGTCCTTCCAAGCAGAAACCTCCAGAGCCAGGTCTTCATGGGCAGGATTTCTATCAGCATTTTACTCTATTGAGCTCTGTCCAGAATCTTCCATACAGTACAGCCTGAGGTGCTTCAGCTCTACTTTTTCAGCCAGCATCTCTGAACCTTTCTTACAAGCCGTTCCTAAGACTCCTGAACAACATAGTCAGGTATAGTCATAGAAATGACCCCACTTCTCTGGTACCAAATTCTGTTTTACTTTTCTTATTGCTGAGATGAAATACTTAACACTCACAAGTTAAAGGAGGAGAAGTTTATTTAGCTCATTATTTAGAGATGTTTTTGTCCATAATTGGCTGTCTCCAAGGCAGGATAGCACATGGCAGAGGGGGAAATGTTTATGGTAGCAGAAAACAGCAAAAACAAGAGAGAAAGACAGAGAGAGAGAGAGAGAGAGAGAGAGAGAGAGAGAGAGAGTCTCTTTCTGTCCCTTACCTTGTATATTGTATGCAGGCTACTAGGGTTAGTGGAGTGCCAGTCCAGTCAATGGATTGATCCAGCAGTCACCCCCCAACCTTAATTCCAGTACCCTCAATCCATCGCACCAAGAAAAAATAACACTCTAAATTTTGGTGCCTCTGAAAAACTTTAACTACATTAGGCTTTACTGGGACATCTAGACACAGACCATAACAAATACCCAGTATTTCTGGGTAGTTCTTTGATAGATGATTAGTCCAGAAGGAGTTCATTAGAGAGGAGCTCCCATTTTGAAATCCTGGTGCCTTACGAGAAGGA
The DNA here is from genome assembly GCA_004027595.1 of Dinomys branickii. Classification (NCBI taxonomy): domain Eukaryota; kingdom Metazoa; phylum Chordata; class Mammalia; order Rodentia; family Dinomyidae; genus Dinomys; species Dinomys branickii. The sequence goes on from PVLD010011784.1 coordinate 11,340, forward strand.
GAGGGAAATCAGAAGATACATACATTGGCTCCTGTCTCATACCATGTGATACCTGTTATCATATTGCAGCTGCAGCAAGGGTGCCGTCACCTGATGCAGCCTCTTGATCTCCAGAACCAGAGCCATGATCTCCTAATAGGTAACTGAAACCACAGATCGTACCAAACACTATACATTGGTGGAGATCACTATGAAGCAGCCCTGGACAGGACTTAAATTAACCAATTGACTTTCCATGCTTACATATTCCTCATGTTCTACTGTAACTTTATGTTTTTAGTCCAACAGAATCTCCTTGAACCAGCCTCAGATCTCCAGAACCACGAGCCTTTTTTTCCTTGTGTCTGAATCAGTCTGTGGTATTCATGAAGGGAAGCCTATTAACGCAAGAATATCATTATATTTTTTTTCTATTTTATGGTTATTGTTGTTAATCTCTCACCCTACCTAACCAAAATAAACTTTATGAAAGGCATATGTGTATAGGATCTAAAACATAACATGTATTATCAGGTTAATAATATCCCATAGTTATTGCAGGCTGATCAGGTCCACAATCTCCTGAACGAGTGAATGGCCAAGGCTAAGTAAAAAGGGGCAAGTGAAATGATTTCAGGGTTCCAGGAGGATCAAAGTCCTCTCATATAGATTGAGATTTTCTCAGGACTAAGCCCAGTACCTTTTCTGGGAGGCCTGTATCTATTCAGTGATCAAAAGAAGGAAGCGAATTACTCAAGAAGGTCACAAGCACTTCTACAAGTAAAGTGTTTTTCTGTTGTTGAGAGGATTAATGGTCTGACCAATTTTGCATGTCTGTATATGGGTTCATATATTTACACTTCGAAGATATCAATGGATAAAGCAATAACCACTGTTGGGACCATGTCACCTTGTCTATAGATGAGTTGTGATTGTACTATTTTTTATGCTAATTGGTGTCTGTTTGTTAATATGTTTTTGTACTTCTGTTTTTTTTAAATAAATAAATAAATTAACCCACCTAGGAGTGAGATGCCTGAGGCTATACTCTTTATCTAGTTGATATCAGATCTAGGTGCCCTTGGCTATGATCTTGTCTTGCCCTCTGAGGCTTTCAAGTTTCATCCACCATTAGAGGCCTTACTAGGGTTAGTGAATCACAGAGGTTCACTTACTATGAACCTACTGCCCATCTCCAGACAAAGAGCCTGGGTCTTGGACAGATTCACAAGTAAACATGCAAAGTTAATTGGTTAATTGAAGTCCTTCCCAGAGCTACTTCACAGTGATCTCCATCAGTGTATAGAGTTTGGTACTATCTATGGTTTCAGTTATCTACTAGACTTCTTGGATCATATTCCTCATCTTCTATTGTAACTTTATGCTTTTAGTCCAACAGAAGGGAGTATAATATATGGGTAGAACATTTGTGAGATTTATTTCCACAGTGTATCTTTATCGCATGTCTCCTATATTTTTAACATCCTTTGAGGCACTAGGTATACCACAATGTGGTACACATGTCCCTATCTTCATTTCCATTATGCTGCGGGACAAAAGAAACTGGCAGATGAATGAGCAGTCTAAAGAGTGCTTTAGGTCCTATCCTCTGTCTGAGAAAATGTAGAGGAGTTTCCAAATCCTGATGTATAACTGAAATGTAGCCATCCCTAGATTGTAAGCTCCATGTAGACAGAGATTTCTTTAACTTGAGGCATGTGCCTCCTAGAACAACACAGAATAACAATTTTGTAAATAAATATACATTCTTAGGCCAGAACTTCTGAGAAGGTTCCTTCTCCCAGTTATAAAATATTTTAAAAAAGAATCTGTTATCTAGATATCAGGAGAGACAGAGATACATAAACAAGGGCTTATTTTTGAAGTCAGATAAATTACTGATGGAATTTTGGAATACTATATTATTTATAGAATTTTAAAATTATTATCACAATTTTAATACATCTTTTCTTACACTAAATTAATTTTTCAGATTAAAGTCCTCAGGCATAGGCATTTAATTTCCATAGATACATCAAGTGAGAATCTAAATAAAACTGTATTATACATTTGTAATGATTTATACATGACCTAAGAAACTCTGACTAAAATTCTGATTCACTGAACTTGGTATTTGTTCTCACATACACAACTAACTTCTCCACTCTTCAAACGACTATGAAATTGGGTGTTGGTGTATTAGAGACCAACTCCGGCTTAAATAAATAGCCTTACATCACATGCCATTCCTGTCAACAAATATTCTTTGAACAAGTTATCATGCTTTAAATAAATATTCGATCCCTGAGACCCACAGATTTGTTCTCTTGCTTTTGCAATGTACCAAGGCTCAGTGTTGACCCTGTTCTCCTTTTCCCTTCTTTCCTTTCTAAACAATACGATCCAGTCTCTTGGATTTAGTTGCTATTTATAAAATAGTAAGTTACAAATTTATGTTTGAAGCAAATATCTCCTTTGAACTTGAGGCCCAGATAGTAAACTGTTATGGAAAATTTCCATAGATAGATAGATAGATAGATAGATAGATAATCTCAAACTAGGTATGTCCTATACACATCAGCTCCAGACATTCACCTAAGCACGTTCTCCCACAGTCTTCTTTAGGTCATTTACTAGAAACACCAACCTTTCAATTGCTCAGATTTCCAATAGTCCATATTCTTTATTTTTTCTTTTATCACCGACCTGACAAGCATCAAGAAATCCTACTTAACTATTTTGACAAGTACAGAATTGGACCACAGTTTACTATCTCTACTACTCTTCCTTTGGCACAAAGCACTACCTCTTACCTTGATCATCACATAGGCTTCCTAACTGGTCATGCTGCATCTGTCCTTGTTCCTTTTAGTCTGTTTTCTACACATTAGACATAATAGAACTGTGACCATATCAAGTGTGTCAGTTCAAGAGTATACCATAAACTAAACATGGTGGCACCTGCCTGTTACCGCAGCAAACTGGGAGACTGAGGCATGAACATGACAAGTTCGAGCCCCTGGGAAATTTAGCAAGAGCCTGTCTCAACTTTATCAAAATTTAAAAAAGAAAAGAAAAGAAAAACAAAAGGGGTGGGGATGTAGTTCAGTGACAAGAACCTAGGTTTAACCCCCAGTACAAAAAAAAGCATGCAATGTTAGGTCATAACGAGTCAGTTTTTTATATAGTGGCTCACAAAGGTTTACTGAATTTGCCTCCACGTTACCTATTTGATTTGAACTCTTAGTTTGTCACTCAGTACCTACCCTGCGATATCATACTGGTCTCACTGCTTTCCTGGTATCTGTAAAGCGTGAAGCCCTCTCTTTGTCATTTGCACTTTCTGCAGTGGCTCTTATTCAATATCTAGAACAACGTCTGGGACATAGTAGGCAACATAAATAAAATGTCGAATATGTTTGTTAAGAAGTGAATCGATAAATAATTCGCTCATTAAACAACCGGTCTGTTTTAGGTCATGAAGATAACAATGAACATTTTGTGTCATGTGAGTGACAGGCAGAAGTAGATGCCCCCACTCTATTAAAGTGTTAGGCAGGAATTCGTGTAGTGTGCTACGTGAAACACATACAAGCAGCACCTCACTGGGGCTCATAGATGAGAAAGTGTTCTCAGGAGACATATGCTTGAACAGAGACCCAGAGATTGGCTAGGAAATTTCCCAACAAAGAGATAAGTTAGAGTACAGTACTCAGGGGGAAATTCTAGCTGTAAAGTTAGAGTTGTAGTGAAGAGTATAAAGGATAACACACTCACAAATGGTGAACTAAGACTTTGAAATGGACAGTGAAGACTATTGAGTGAGAGAGTGGCATCATGATATCTTTTTAAAAAATATTGAGTCTAGTATGTTGCGTGGATTGGATGTTGGCCAACATGCAGTGAGCAGCACTGGGTAAAATTTTATGGCTGCAACATAGATAGGAGATAAAGGAAACTAAACTAAAGCCCAGGGGACTGCAATGGAAGACATAACTGGGCTATGCTAACTCTGCTGAATTGCTGCTGCATACAGCTATAAGAATTGGAGAGGGCAAACAAGCTCACAAGCTGTGGCCTGCAGTACCACCTGGCAACTGTATTGCATGGAATTTAAGAACAGCTGTTGCTAAGCATGGACAAACTCAATTTTTGTGAACACTTTGCACAGAGCATGATCACCCTTGAAGAACTGACTGCAGACACGGGGAGAAGTCTGGTGTCACACACAGTACAGCTGTACTTAGTACACTCACTCATCCATGCATCACAAATACCTCCCGAGTAGGAAGCGCCCTTCTAAGGCCCACCCCACCTAACAGACAGAAATCCCCGTCTTCACGGAGATTACACTCCAGTGGAGAGAAATAAAAACAAGCATATTTCAACAATAATGTGCCAGACAAGAACTGCTACAGAGAAAAATAAGGGAGGGAAGGAGGTTAGGAAATACCAAGGGAGGGATGAAGGCAGCTTGAAACTCTGCAAAGCGGAAGGAAATGACTATACCAATGAATCTTTGAGCAAGATGTAAAGGACATGAATCGGCTGGGCGTGGTGGCGCACGCCTGTAATCTCAGCACTCGGGAGTCTGAGGCAGGAGGATCACTGTGAGTTTGAAACCACTCTGGGCTATAAAGTGAGCTCAATGCCGGCCTGAAATGCATAGTGAGACCCTGTCTCAAAAAAGACATAAAATAAAATAAAAGGAGATGAGGGATCATTTGAGTGAAAGACACCTGGGTTTTAAACCAGAGAGAAAATTCTCATTAAGGAGGTTGTTTTATTCTAAAATACTTAGAGTTTGAGTGTCCTTTGTTTAACTAGTAAAGAGGGTATTTCCATTAAGCTTGTTAATGAAATGTCTGGCCCCTATAAACCGACCTGGTTCTCCTTTGGACACAGCTAGATTCTGGGAGCTTCTTAGGAACAGGATCATATGAGGTCAGATTTTTAAAACAGAGCCTTCCCTAGAACCTCCTGATTTACCACTATCTCTCAGACTCAGATGGTGTATGATGTGTAGCCATCATCAAATGTGGTTTGGTTTGGATATTATACTTTATAAAAATTTATTTTAAAATAAAAGAAGGAAAACATATTAACAAACAGACATCCATTTATGAAATAGCATAAGAGCAATACAGGTTTACAGACAAAGTAGTAGGAAATTATCATCAGTTGTCATTGTATTGTGTGTTGATATCTTCAAAGTGGTTTCTCAGGAGAATGAATAGAGACATGCAAGATTGATCAAATAATTATTCATTAACTGTTCCTTTCAGTAAGGTGATAGAAGTCAGTAGTTCAACTATGTTAGCCAACCTGTATATACATACATGCATAATTTCCCTTTGTACATACGTAATTTCCCTTTCTTTCCTTTCTCTTTTTGCTCACCTCAGTTGCTCTTTACTTATGAGCATGTTCCTTTCATTTCAGGATGTCTGTCATACATCCTAATTTTTATTTATTCTTTCAGGTTCTTACACTGGTGAGTCATATGTTACTTACACATGGAGGTCTTGTTTATTTCACTTATGAGTATAGTCTCTAGTTGTGACCATTTATCTGGCAAAGCCTTGAGTTTATCTTTCTTTATAGCTGAGTAATATTCCATTATATAGAAGTACCAAAATTTTTTTATTCATTCCTTGGTGGATAGACATTTGGATAGCTTCCACAATTTAGCAATTACAAATTTCACTGTTATAAATATGTGTGCACATATATCACTGCTATATGATGTTTTCAGATCTTCTGGGAAAATACCCAGAAGGGGAATGGCTGGATTGAATGGGACCTCCAGACCTAGTTTGCTGAGGAATCTCCAAACTGATTTCCACAGTGGTTTCACCAAACTGCATTCCCACCAGCAGTGGAGAAGAGTTCCTATTTCTCTACAGCCTTGCCAGCATTTGTTATTGGTTGATTTCTTAATGCTAGCCATTCTTACTGGGGTGAGATGAAATCTCAGTATTTTAATTTGCATTTCTCGAGTGGTGAATGATGTTGAAGATTTTCTCATTATTTATTTGCCATTTGTAATTCTTTACCTGAGAAATGTGTGCTCATTTCAGATGTCCGTTTTCAGATTGGGTCTTTGAATTTGGGGGGTTGATGTTTTTTAATTCTTTATATGTTCTAGATAAAAGACCTTTGTCTGAGGGATAGTCAGCTAAAATTTTTTCCGAGTTTGTGAGTTTTCTTTTTACTCCACTGGCAATTTCCTTAGATGTGCAGAAGCTTTTCAATATGATGAGATCCCAGTTGTTGATTCTTTGAAGTATTTCTTGTGTAGTTTGCTTTTTGTTCACGAACTCTCTGCCTACCCCTGTGTCTTCAAGATTTTTACCTAATTTCTCTTCCAATAGATTTAGTGTTTCTGTTTTAATATTGAGATCTGTGATCCACTTGACTTGAATTTGGTGCATGGTGATTGACTTGGATCTATTTTCAGTTTTGCCAGATGGCAAGCCAATTTTTCCAGAAGCATTTATTAAAAAGGCTATCTTTCTTCCAGCGAGTTTGTTTGGCCTCTTTGTCAAAGATTAGGTGGCTGAGTGTGTTTGTGGTTTTGACTGCATTGTCCAGTCTGTTCCATTGATCCTCTGGTCTGCTTTTTAGCTAGTACCAGGTTGATTTTATTACAGTAGCTTTGTAGCATATTTTCAGGACAGGGATTGTGATTCCACCTGACTTGTCTTTGTTGCCCAGGATTGCTTTTTCTATTCTGGGTCTGTACTGCTTCCAGATGAATTTAAAGAATGTTTTCTCTAGGTCTGTGAGATATGCCAGTGGTAGTTTAATGGGAAGTGCATTGAATCTATACAACAATTTTGGTAGTATGGCCATTTTCACAATTTTGGTTCTTCCTATCCATGAGCAAGAAATGTTTTTCCATTTGTTGAAATCTTCTTCAATCTGTTTTTTTAGAGTACTATAGTTTTCATGGAATGGATCTTTTACTTCTTTTGTTAGATTGACTCCTAAATATTTGAATTTCTTGGATGCTATTGTGAAAGGTATGTTTTCTTAATTTCTGTCTCAGTCTATTTGTTGTTTGTGTATAGGAATGCTATTGACTTTTGGGTATTGACTTTTTATCCAGCTACACTGCTGAATTTGTAGATTAATTCAAGGAGTCTTCTTGTGGAGTTTTTGCAGTCTTCCATATAAAGTATCTTGCCATCTGCAAATAGTGATAATTTTACTTCTTACATTCCTATCCTGTTCCTTTTATTTCTCTCTCTTGTCTAATTGCTCTGGCTAATGCTTCCAGAACTATGTTGAACAGGAGTGGTGACAGTGGACATCCCTGTCTTGTTCCTGATTTTAAAGTAAAAGCTTCCAGGGGCTGGGGATATAGCTCAGTGGAATAAGCACCTGCCTAGCAAGCACAGGGTCCTGAGTTTGATCCCCAGTACCGCAAAAAAAAAAGAAAAAAAAAAAAAAGTAAAAGCTTCCAGTTTTTGTTCATTTAGTATGATGTTGGCTGTTGGTTTCTCATAGATGGCTTTGATCAGATTGAGGTAAAAAACATCAGTTCCTAGTTTCTGTAGGGTTTTTTTTTTTTATCGTGAATGCATGTTGGACTTTGTCAAAAGCTTTTTCTGCATCTATTGAGATGATCTGCTGTTTTTTATCTTTGGCTCTATTGATATGGTGTAACACTGATTTGCCAATGTTGAACCATCTCTGCATTACTGGAATGAATCAAACTTGGTCATGGTTTATGATTTTTTGATGATTTGCTGCATTCTATTTGCTAGTATTTTGTTGAGTATCTTTGCATCTGTATTGATTAGGGAGATTGGTCTCTAGTTCTTTCTTGGTTGGATATTTCTCAGATTTTGGTATCAGTATATTATTTGCTTCCAGAAATGAGTTAGGGAGCATTGCTTTCTTTTCAATTTCATTGAAGAGTTTGTGGGGTGTCGGTGTTAAATCTTCTCTGAATTTCTTGTAAAATTCAGCTATGAATTCATCATGGCCTGGGCTTTCCTTTGTCAGTAAGTTTTTAATCACATTTTCAATCTCATTAATTGATATTGGGTTGTTCAGGATTTTTATATATTTTTGATTCAACTTTGGTAATTTATGCATTTCTAGAAATGTCTTTTTTTCTGAATTTTTTTGTTGAAACTGTGGTCATTTTCTTCTCTGTCTAGAGTGTCTTGTAGTACTTTTTGTAAGGATTGTTTGGCACTCATGAAGTTCTTTGGTTGCTCTTTTTTGTGGAAATATTTTATTTCTTTGTTAAATTTGAAGGATAGTTTGGCAGGGTACATCAATATTCATTGGAAGCTGTTTTGTCTTAGGACCTGTAATACTTTGCTCTAAGCTCTTCTCTATTCGATGGTTTGTGTTGATAAGTCTGCCATGATTCTGGTGGGCTTTCCTTTACAGGTGATCTGTTTCTTTTCTCTAGCAGCTTTTAATATTCTGTTCTTTTGCTGGAGATCTAGGATCTTTATTATTATATGTCTGGGTGTAGTTTTATTATGGATTTGACTAGTAGGAGTTCTATATGCCTCAATTACTGTGTATCTCAGTTTCTGTTTTCATACTTGGGAAATTTTCTTCTATTATTTCTGCAAATATTCTTTTTATGTCATTTGTGTCACCTCCTGCTGTTTCGTTGACTCCTATTAGTCTGACATTATTTCTCTTTGCCTGGTCTTGCAGCTGTTGAATTAATTTTTCCTGGATCCTTATTGATTTTAAGAGATCCTTCCTTTCCCAATCGCTAGCTGCTTTGCTGTCTTCAATATCTGAAATTCTGTCTACGGCTTCATTCAAGTGGTTCTCCAAGCTTTGAATGGAAGTTTTGATTTCTTGGAAATCTCTTTGTGTCTGTTTCATGTGTTCTAATTTATTCCTATATTGCTCATGTAATGTTTCCATCCATTGCCTACGTTCATCTATTTTTTATCTATTTCTTCTCTAGATGTGCTGAGCAATTCTTTCATTATTACTGTCATTTTATTTTTTGCCTGAGAGATTATTTCTTATTTGATCTCTTCTATCTCCTGGTGGAGTTGTTTCTTTACTTCCATTCTAATCATTTCAGCAATTTCAGGTGTGTGTTTACCAAGTTTTCCTCTGTCTATGTCTTCTGGACTTATTCTGAGTGGGGTGGAGTTCTAAGATTGCATTTTATCCTTTGCCTTGTCATGTTTGATGCTGGAGACAGACCACTCAGTCTTCCTCTTGTCTGGCAGCTCAGCAAAGGTCACTAGTGGCCCTAGTTTTCCTGGTGGTCTGGCTTGCCCCTCAGAGTCCACTGAGATGCTCTGCTTAGTCTGGGGACTTCCGGGAGATGATGAAGTATACCTAGTTTTCCGAGATCTCAGATGTGAACTGTGATGTGAGTTGATGGCAGACTGTCTGATCCAGTGTCCCCTTGAGTCTCAGGGCATGTGTGTGACCCAGAAGCAGGCTGCACTAGTGGCACAATCATGGATCAATTGTCCTGTGACCCCAGGGTGTAGGCAAAACCCAGACACAATCACAATGTCAACAGTTTGTGAAGCACCTGATTCCATGTCTTCAGGCAGTTCAGGGTGTGCAGCAGAGCCCAGTGTGAGCTGTGCTGGTGGTGATCAAAGACTGCCTGTGTCTTTGACCTCCAGACATTTAGGATGCAAGTAAATCCCAGATGCAAATTGTGGTGATAGCAGTTTGTACACTCCATGCCGTAGTACCTCTGGTGGCCCAGGGCATGCACAGGTAGGGTCCAAATGTGAACCCCAGTGTTACAGCTCCTGGTCCTTCTGAGTGAGGACCTCCTGTCTGCACCAGGTGCATGGAGGATGGAGACTCCTGGATATTATTCTTTAAAATTGTAATAAGTCTATAGTAAAAAAGGTCTGCACATCCATGTTCATTGCAATACAACTCATGAAATCAAGCTGTGTCAACAGATGAAAATGCGGTGCATATATATATTCATTAGATTACTATGTAGCCTTAGAAAGGAAATCCTATCACTCCGAACATGCACAAATGTGGAGGATATTTTTTGTTAAGTGAAATAAAGAGAAAGACAAATCTGTACGATCTCATTTACATATGTAGTGAAAAATTTGAGTTTATAGAAATAGAGAGCAAATAGTGGTTACCAGGGCCTAGGAGATGAGAAGATTAGGGAGTGTTGGTCAAAGGGAGCAAACAGTTACATTTTTCTTTTACAGATAGGATGTATACAAATAATATAAAACAGAAAATAGTACAATTTAAACAAATATCACTTTTTCTACCCAGATGGAAGCAAGCTTCTATCTGTGGTTTTGACATTTCAGACAATCCTAAAATACAGAGTGCTGTTGGACATATTTAATTAAAGAGGACACCTCCCCTTTTTGATAGAAAAAATTCTGTTGTACCAATAGAACACTCAACGGCCTCCTGAATGGAGAACTTACTCTTTTAGTGACTGCAGGTCCCCCTTTGGGGTGTAATCTCAGTAGTCCAAGCAGAGGTCAGCATGTTCTAAAACCAAATACTCTATGCCTATAAATTCATGACCATATATATATTTACATAACATGCAGTGACATACTTTTATTGGGAAAGACCTTTAGCTGAGCTATTACACCTATAGAAATGGCACATTTGAGTGAGGAAGCCTGTTGGAGGACTTTGATATAAACTCAACATAAAAATAAAGAATAGTTCTTTACTAACCTAATTATTGAGAACATCGGTTAACATCTATGAGCCCAAGTTTTTCATTTGTGACATCAATAATATCTACTTTCCTATATCTCAAGCTATTAGTAGTAAAGATTACACATAAGAAAATTCCTCATAAAATACAAGGATGTCATTAATGATTAAGTTATACCCTTAGAGTTTCAAATGCCTTGGTTTAAACTCAACTCTTAAGGCTTGTATCTTCTAGCTACAGAAACTCAAGTGGACCAAAATGGTAACATTAAACGAGAGTGCCCCCTAGCATGCTTAAGAGGTCAATGCAGCTGAATGGCCTCATAAATAAGATCCAACACAGATGGTTCTTTTGCCTGAGGGAAGAGCTGTTAACTGTACTTTTGGACTATTACCATCTGTCCAAAAGGGGGAAAAAAAATTTATGTTTTTTTCCTTTTCAATGTTTGCCTGTAACATTGTTTTTATTTTTAATTTTTAAAAACGAGTTAAAATGTAAATACTATTTACTATTTAAATTTTCCTCTTCCAAATTGCTTTAAATGAAGGATACTTCTAAAAGAAAAATACTGCACTAGATTTATCTTAGGATTCACTGTGAATCTGATTTTTATTTTGATAACCTCTTCACATTCACCCAATACTTTATAAGTGTGAGTGTGAGAAAGGATATCAGTCAAAGTACTCTTCACACAAAGGGGAAATGGGGGATAAGATTTTTCTAAGATTCCACAGAAAGTTGTTAGTATGAGCTTCAACCCCTTAGCTCTCATACACATGAAACTCACCAACAGTTATAAACTTGTGTAAGGAAACACCACTGAATATTTTAATACCAAAATGTAGAACTATTTGCTAATATGGTTTATAAAAGCCCAGATTAAAAATACACCAATTACTTTCTTCCAGAGGCTGCAGTTTTTTATCTCAAATTCTTAATTTCATACATTTTTAATAGACATTTTTAAATTTAAATGGTCTAGTAGGTAAATTGGGTCCCAAACTGCTGAGTCCTTACGAAAGGGAACCTTCCATGGGAGTTTATTTTCCATGCTGAGCACTGAAGTAGTAATCAGCTCAGTTTTCAGAGATTTCTTTCTAAAATCCTTTTCTATAAGATAAAGACTGCAATTCATTATACGCTGGAGGAACCAGACACTTTGCTAAGCTTTGGATTTCTGACCATTCATCTCAGATTGAGCACACACACGCCTGTGTGTGTGTGTGTGTGTGTGTGTGTGTGTCTGTGTGTCTGTGTGTGTGTCTGTGTGTAGAGCTATGTTATGTTGATGACTAGACTTGAATTTTGACATAATTTTGGTTACCTTTCAAATTCTATGTCTCTCCGCTTTGCGGGGTTAAAGATCATTTCACCCTCAGTGTGCTTTCCAAATGTGAATTGTGGAAACTGGGAGGTGACTTTTCTCACCAGCTATTTTTATGTCGCTCCATCAACCTAACTGAGGAAACACAAAAAATAAAAACTACTTTTTGTCAGCTACTAGCTTGCAGCAAACCGATCACTTCTAAGACAAAACCTCTACTGCATTTGTAGTAATCACTTGAGTTTCTCTTTGATTCTTTTATGAATAAACATCACAAACAATAGCAACAAACCTTCACGCTTAGAGCAGAGAATGCAAGCACACTGCACAATGCCTCTTTCTTGCTGCCTTTTCAACTTGGTAGGGGAGACTCAATTTGGGGTGAGGATGATGGCATTCTCAGGCGGAGTGAGATAAAAGTGTGTCTAATTACACGTTCATGGCAGATTTGGCCTCACCCAGGTTCCTTCCAGCACACTGGCGAATTTCTCCCGGGTGGATGCCGAGCCCCTTCTCTCTTTAAGAGAACCTCGTGCGCCCCTCACTCCGCCCCCTACCAAGTCTCCGGGCTCGTCAGCTTCCCGAGAGCCATGGTTGGTCCAGGCCAGCAAGCGGAGCGCCTCCTGGAGCGGCTGCTAATTGGGGGTGGGGTGAGGTGGGGTGGGGGGGTCTGTTTGTAGTACTCTCAGTCCTGATGTCACAGGCGCGGCAAGGACATCGCAAGGAGGAGTCGGATTACAGTAAGGATGGGCAGTGCAGCAGGCAGCCCGAGCGCACGCTCCAGCGGCCGGGGATCATAGCCCTGGAAGGGCAGCCTGCGAGGCGCTCATCCCACAGCGCAGGCACGCTCGGCGCTCCTGCTCTCCACGCTGGAGACATTTCCACCGAATGTAGCATGAAACGCCGCTGCTCGGCGTGCCTGCCTGGGGTGCGAGCTGAGGCTGAAGACGCCGCCGCGGTGGGGTTCCAGCTGTCTGATTAATGAGAAACATAATGTATTTTGGTGAGTGTTCGCTGTGATGATGTAATTCTGGGGGTACCCGGCTCTTCAACAGGCAGAGGAGCCCTTAAAACGTTTTTAAGCTGCGAGAATATTACATGAGGCTTACCTCCAGCTGGCAAGTGGGGAACGTGGCTGGTGCGGCTTTCACAGCTTTCTTTGTGCTGCAAGCGGGGCTTCTCATCAGCCGTGCGTGTAAGTTGGAAAAGAAGAGAGATGGGCGGGGGTGGATAAACTTTGCCTCCCTTTGTCGGCGTGAAGTTGGCTGTTTTAGAAAAGCCAGGTGAGGAGGAGAAACGGAGCGGCGTGGGAAGGCATGGGCTAACTTCATGGAGTGTGAAACAAAGTTCCTGTAGTACTGATGCTGTGAAAGCTTAGTCAACAGGAACGTTTCCCTAAGCCTTGGGCTTTTCCCTAATTCCCGGTAAGCAGAGGAAAACATGCCCCGAGTAAGCAGTGGTTGAGTGGCTGAGAACTCTCCTCCATCCCATCCCGGTGCTTCCTCTGGAGAAGCGCAGCCTCCTACAAAATGTATATTATTTAAAACCTTTAGAGGTCTCAGAGCTGTTAAACATTTGTGTGGTTTAGCTTTGTGCCACACTGGAAACCTCCCTTAGGTTTTCAGCTGAGCTGCCTACATTTCCAGAGAGCATGTTGAGGCTTTGATCAGAGCTCTCCATTGAGCACTGTAAGTGGGCTCAGAGCTGTGCATTTGCACTGTAAGGCTGCAACTTACTGCTAGGAGAGAAGGCAAAAAGCACTTCAGTAAATAGGAAGAAACCAAGGATTTGGACTGAATATCTTCTCCTCATCTTAGAAGTTATGCTTTCCTTCTGTAAGTCCCATCTGGTGCCATCATTTAAGGGAATCTTTGATATTAAAAGGTTTGTGAGGGAGACTGGAGAGGGACTAGGGGATGATTCTAAAATGTAAATGCTCCCAGTGATTCTTCCCTTGGCTTAAATATTAAAGGGAGAGATGTCTTTCCGCTTAGAAAAGTATCTAGATATACTTGGACTGGGGCGCTATTAGTTTATTGGGTGTTTATCTCTGTGTCTATTATTTGCTTTGCTTTGTTTTCTTGAGCATTTGAAACATTGGTGAAAGTATGGAAGGAACGCAAGTTGCAAAAGCGAAATGCCGTTAGTTGTCTTGACAGCAGTTTTGATTTCCCTATAATTTGTGTCATATTAAAAAAGATGCCTTAAAATACCTAAAATTGACTTGAAAGAAACAATGCTGACTTCCTCGTTAAATTTAAGTAGAATGCAGAGTGAAACAACACCTCTTTCCAGAGAGCAGTGAGGAAGGTGATAAGATTGTTTGTTGGCAGTTAATAGAACAGCATTTGTCACGTATATATTTGACAAATGCAAAAGATTGCAAGGATAATATGTCTTGGATAAAATAAAATTTTGGCATCTGTAACAATATTGAGGGATGATAAAGATTTTAATTTTAGTTTTAAGTTTTCAGGATTCTTTATGTGGTTGTGGAGAGCAGGTAGCACTAACCAGAGAAGCGGTGCAATGTAAAAGTACTAGTCACAGACTATCCAGGCTGTACTGGATTATTGTGTGGCGACCGGAGGAGTGCTCACTGGGCTAGCTCATCTCATTCACTATATGCTAGTCCAGCTGTCTTATGAAGCACTGTGATTCACAGTGGAAATAGTTTCATTGTGCAATACAAGTTTTTAACAGTATAAATTGAACTGTGATGTCCTACTTACTTCTTAGGCAGGGCTGAAGTTGCCCTCTGTGTCATGAACATGGTTCGGTCTCACCATAATTCTAACATGAGAATGATTTTCTATTCCTGGAAGAAATCATGTGTATTCAGGAATGGGGTTTACTTCACGTTGTGTTATGCAGCCCCTCACTGTGGCTGTTAGACATCCAGAACTCTGGAAGCTTAACTTTGAGCACATTGTAATAAAATGTGATGTGCAAGATCTGGGACAAAAAGCATTGAGTGGAACACTCCAGGCATGTTAAAAATCCAATAGCATTCTAATATCTACAAACCTCTGAGACTAGGTAGGTGTGTATATCTATATGTATACATACATGCATGTGTATGTATTAGTGTGTATATCTATGTGTGCCTCTCTGTAGATCTAATATTTCATCAATTTCAGGTAATTTTTCAAAACAGTGCTTTCATTTTGCAAGCTGTTTGACTATTACTTTCTTAATTTTTCAGCTGCACCAGGTTTATCAAGTCAGGGGAAACAGGGACAAGAGGAAAGCAGGTCCTTATTCTTGGTATTTTCTAGGGCTTGTGGAAATGGGGTAGAGGTGTCAGAAATCTTGTACTTGTGTCCCCAGGGGGGTGTGAAGGAGAGCATGAGAATGCTGTGATAGCAGGTGAATTGATATAAAAGCAGGAATTTACTTCCTTTATAAGTAATCTGATCTGTCAGGTGGTGCTCCCTTTCAAACAGAACTGACGAATGGTTGCTGGGTCAGCCTATCTGCTTTTCTTTAAGTCTCTTTCCACTTAGGGACTGGACAATTGGATCCTGTCCTAGCCTAGTTGGAGCCTCTTATGTGTGCCTGGAGGTTGGTGGAATGCGTAAGATTTCCAGTTCGTGTTTTGAGTGCGCTGTCTCAGACTTACGAGACTAATGGAGCCTTTTAATGACTTCAGCCTCATCTCCTGTTGAGATTTCAGTGCAGTGTTTCCAATAACTGTTCCTTTGTCCTTACTGCACAGTGATTTAAGAGTTTGCTGTTCAGTCACCGTGGATACTTTTGTTACTTATTGTATCGATCTTGCATTCATTACTTGGAGTTAAATATAAGGTTCACAGGCGAGAAAGAAGCAGGGAAAATCCCAGTCAGCATCCTGAGGGGTGGAAAAGCAAGGGGAAAACAATAAATACTATGATGTTACCCTCCCTCACCCCAATAAATATTTTACACAGTTAAAATTTACAAGGATGAATAGCCATTAATAATTTATCCAGGAATAAAAGCAAAACAGCTGGGAGAATTCTTCCCAGATTAAGGAAGTGAGGCTGTGGGTGGTTGTCAGTACAGCAGGCAGTGCTGCCAGGTTACAGTGTGGTTCCGACAGTGTGCTGGTATGAAGGTCAGGTTCTTTGCTTGAGCACATCCTGGCAGCTGCTCAGTGCCTGGCAGAAGATTATAACTGTACACTGTCCGCAGCTCTGAGCACCGTCCATCCCTGCCTATCTGGCCTGACACCCTTCTCTGCTGATGAAGTGGTGAGTCGCTGTAGACAGCAGTCATGCCACCCACACAAATCACCCACGGTTTGGCAGAGACATGCGTGCCTTACCCTTTGCCATCAGGGAGGAAACAGGACATTGGCTGGACCCAGAAAATTCTGTGTGGCCTCAAATCAGTGTATTCATCCAGGCCTGTTTCAAGCAGATAGACACTCTGGTGAGTTTGTAGCTGAGAGGATGCTCCAGGAAAATACAATGAAATTATACACCTTAAAAAAATGAGCAGAAATAAGAGACAAATACTAATGCTCACTGTAAATGTTGCTATTAATAGCGTATTAATTAAACCCAGAGAAGAGGGCAAGCAAAATTTAGAAAGTGTGAATGAGCCATTCAAGTTCAGCTTGATGTTAATTGCGGGTCAGCTGTCTCCTTTAAAATACCTAAGAAAAGTAGGAAGAATAGTTAGTGGTGTGCCTATCACAACAAAATTACTTCATTGAGGAAGCTTTTAGTACAGTAGCTAAGACAATTCTAAACCAGAATCATATTCCTCTGACTATAATAGGCACATTTGTACTGTCTAAGGAAAGACTTAGTTCTTCTCCTGGGATGCTTTGAACATTCTTTAGTCAGCATTTACACTCCTGGTTGTGGCTGGACCATCAAGTTTCACCTCCAAAGCAGCATGTCAGAAACACAAATGCAAGGTTATAAGGAAGGAAATGATCAGAAAACAGTGGGTACTAGAGAAAAACATCCCTTTTTTTTTTCCTGTGTCCAGTGGAAACATTTAACTCCTGCTAGTTAGTTTGCAGTGAGTGGTCGGGTATGGGGAGTTAGGTCCACTAGAGCCTTTCTATCCACTCAGGAGATGTTTCTGTTTTCCCTTGACCTAACAAGGGGACAGAGTAATTAGGAAAGAACTTGTATTCTCTGTTTTAGTCTTTGGAGTCATTACCATTATATTCTATTACAAATGAATCTGAATGGCATGCAATACATTAATCTATAACAGGGGTGGGAAAACAGTGTCAGAAAGGGTCAGACAGCAGAACCTGAAATCAAAGAGATCTTCAAAGCAGTAATGATTTCTCTCTTAAGACAGTTCTCTTTTAAATTCACATGGCATTTTTATTTTAAGACGCCAAATTCCAAATTTAATCAATTCATCAATAACACAGATTCTTCAGTATGGCCTTGAAGTTTGAGCTAATATTTTTTCTATCTTTCTAAAAGGATCTCTTTAGTTGTTCTAATTATATGGAAACGAGAAAAGTTTATTGAAGAGATAAATTCCAAAATTCATGAGATAAGGAGGACTTAAGCAGTTACTCTTTTTTGGTAGGGGTGCGACAGTTATTCACAAATACAGCTAGGGCTGGGATATGGCTCAGTGGCACAGTGCCTGCCTGGCGAGCACGAGGTCCTGAGTTGATTGTCACTACCAAAAAACAAAACAAAACAAATACAACTACAATTTCTAAATTTGTGGGTTCTTTTATTTTCATTTTAGAAAGTTTGGCCATCGCTCCTTTTGAGTGAAAAAACAAAGATCAGTATGTGCTGGTTATGAGTGTGTATTAAACAGCATAGCCTCAAACAGCGCCCTGTTGTAGGAGTACCTCAGTATGATTCCTCACTCTCGGCATTCACACATTCCCGCATCTTTTTTACCTCATTTGTGCTGCAACACTTAAGGAAAGATTGAGAAAGATAAATATTAAAATAATTTTGAGCATAGCCGGCTCTCAGGTTCAACTGTTCTATACTTTATAGATTTAAAAAATCAGGTCATAAGGCTAATTCTCAAAGCTCCCCTGCTTTAGAAAGAGTGATGCTTGTACAAGCAGAAACCCATTTCTACTTTGACCTTGAGCAAAGGATGTTTCTATTTGTATTACACTATGAAAAACATGTCAAAAAATAACAAAGGTCATGGTCATTGCCCTCCCTCTTTCTGTCTTTAAAGAAGCCATTGCATATCATTTCTCTCAAAGATTAGTTTTGCAACAGAATTTCACACATGATAGGCAGCACTGAGAGAAAATACACCAATAAGAGGTAGTTAGAAATATCAAAGCTTAGAGTGGTTGAGATTATGCTTGAACCAAATTGCTAGGGTTGAAAATAGGAAGACGATTTGCTCTGTGGCAGCACTGAAATCATGAAGCAGCTGGAAGTCAGACCCCGCTGAATGTGGACACCACATTTGTACAGCTTGCGATATAAAAGGTATCTCCACAAAACTCTTGCTTCCAAAACCTCAAGTACATTTGAACCTTTATGAGAGCATGTCTTCTATCTTTCTTCAATTTTTCAATGTTCTCTCTCTCTCTTTTCCTATCTCTCTTGCTGTCTCTTTCCATCTCTCTCTTTCTCTCCGTTTCTCTCTCCCTCTCTCTTCTGTCTGCCTGTCTGTCTCTCTCTTCCCTTGTCTTTGCCTACTAGCAATGTCACATTTCTGTAAGTTGAGAAGAAAACGTAGGATAACCTGTCCAAGGTCAGAAGGGAAATCTGCAGCAGTATCAGGATTGATGCTCAGAGGAAATGCTGTCTGCCCCAAAGCATGGCCCGTGGTAGGAGATGAGGAGGGTGGGACTGTGGACAGAGTTGGTGAGCTGAGAACCTGTGATGGATGCATATTGTTGAACCTGTAACCTTAGCACTCTGCTCAGTGTGAAGCACTTAGAAATATGTATTGGATGCTCTGTATTGAAGGGAGGATGGAGACCACCGAGGAAGAAAAGCCACTTCCTCATCCTTAGGCTCCAGTGTTTCCTGTGAAGAATCGTACTTTTCCATTGACACAAGAAACAATTCTTTTTCATCATGAAACACTGGTTGCACTTTTAAAATGCATAGAAATAAGGACCAGGCCATAAAAATTAGAACATAAATTCAGTGTAATGAATTTTATAGTCTTTTTTTCTCTTTCTGTTTGCTTCTTGCATTATTGGGCTCTGCAGTAAGAAAAGAAGGAAGATAACCCTATGGAGTATCAAGACCAGAGTACAAAACTGAACAAACACCTAAAATCATCATGTAAGATGGTTGGGTTATACTGGGTAGCAACTCACTTGATTACCGGTTGAGTTCGCAGCTTCCCTTTGCTTTTGTGGAGTGGTACTTTCTTACTATAAGGCACAAGCATGGGGTGGGCAAGAAAGACTCTCTGTACACATAGCTGAAAATATGGGAAGGTTATGAGTTTTGAAGGTCATCATTTGTGATGGAAGAAGCAAACGCAGTGACTTTTCAAGCCTGTTAGAAACTTGTTCTTCATGCTTGTCTCTCCTGTTCATGCCTTTTCTCGATGAGGGGAAGCACATGCAGCAGGTTGCTTTAAGAATAAAAATACAATAATGAATATAAACATACTTCAATAAAAATGATTTCTCAAAGGGGTATAGCAATTTGTATTTTTCAAAATGTGTAAACATTATGCTCTTTTAATCCTCAAAATACCCCATTGCAAGCAAAAGACAAAATGTCATTCTTATTTTTAGATGAGGAATTTTAACCTTAGGTGATTGAAATAAGTTTTTCAGGGTCAAGCAGCTGGTCAGTAACAAGGTACAGAATCTTATTTTGTTATTCTGGTGAATAACTGCAGTGCCCCTACTTGAGGATGTAGGGACGCCAAGGGTATTTTTATGAATGGAAGTTATTTATAACTAGTAATGCTAGAAAACTATTCTAGCTAATCATGAAGGAAATGAACACAAATGGTAGGACATAAGATATGTTTGTGTTTTGACATTGTAGGCTCACAAGGACAGAAGTCTGCAAAGTCTGCCTTATCTTTTTGCCACAAATAATAATCACAGAAATTAGATACAGCCTTCCAGGCGTGAGTCAATATTATGGACTGCATGTTTGTGCCCTTCCCAAATTCGTGTGTTGAAGCTATTTGTATGTTGAAGCCCTAGTGCTTCATGCAGTGATATTAGGAGGTAATGCCTTTGGGTAGTAGTTAGGATTTGGTGAAGTCATGAACTAGAGTACCCCAGATGGGATTCATGCATTTTATAAGAAAAAGAAGCCTCACTAGAGCTTCCTGTCTCCACTGTGAGTCTACAGTCAAAAGATGGCTGTCTGCAAGCCCAGAAGAGCCTTCTCCCAAGCAGCCCAGGCTGTACCTTTACCTCAGACTTCCCAATCGCCAGAGTGCAAAAAATAAATGTTGTTTAAGCTACTCTGTCTATGGCTCAGTGTCACAGAAGCCTAAGGTAACCTAAGACATTTAACTTCAGGCAAGATCCAGACTTTCTTCAAAGTAGTCGTTCAGATCACCAGAAATAGGGATGAAAAATTGATCAAACAGTATAAGTACTAACTGTACCTTTCACTGAACTGATAGAAATTAGTAGTACAATTATCTTAGCTATTTTGTATATAAATACATATCTTTCATCCCCTTCTCTTTTCCCCTTGTCAGTTGTTCTTTCTTTTTAAGCACTTTCTTTCCCTTTCAGTGTATTTATTGTACCTTGTAGATCTTATTTACCCTTTCAGATTCTTACACTAGGGAGACCATGTGATGTTTACACATGTGGGTCCAATTTATTTAACTTATGAGTATGGTCTAGTTGTATCCGTTTACCTATAAAAGCCTCAAGTTTATCTTTCTTGCTGGGTAGTACTCCATTATATAAAAATACCACATCTGAGCAACTACTCTGAAGATAACAATATGCAATATAATAACCGTTGTTAATTTCATATCACCTTGTTTTGAAATTCTTTATTGTTTTTATTGCGGATTTTTTGTCTTTTAAAATAAAATTTAAAAAACAATCCAGGCTTTCTCTACTGCCTGGGCTTCTCCAAAGCAGTATCAGATATTGTATTTTATTTAAATTTTGTGGCTTTTATCTCTGCTTCCTTATCATTCAATTCAAAGCTTATAAAAAATTACAGGCCACTTATGCTACAGGTTCTCTCATATTTACAGTGACCATATCTCCACTATGAAGATTTTATGCTAGCCTGGTCTTTATTCCATGACTGCCAAAGTGTAAAAACTGTGAAACTTTACAATCCGAGCTGTGCCACTTGCCTGTGCTGTCTTCTTAGACAGGTCACCTCGCAGTTTTGATAGTTTTTTCTTTGTAAAAGAATCTTAGTCATGTTTCCTACAGTTCTACCTTGGGGACCACATATACAATGGGCATAAAGGTGCATAGCAGTAGAAAGCACAAAGTGAGTAGTCTGTGTAATTTAATAGTTTCTTCTTGCTTTCATCCAACCAATATACAATGTATAATAATTGAAGAAATTAATTTTATTTGCTGAGATCAAAGTGAAAAATAAGAACCAGGCTAATTAATTCATGTATAAGGACTTTAATGCAGGTAATTTATTACAGAGGCAATGGAAGAGATGAGAAGCTGCATTAGTGATGGTGAGGCAATCTGTGACTAGCAATAGGGAGGATCTGGGAGGTGTGAAGGCAGAGATCAGAGACTCCTGAATGCCAAAGGCCAACGCCCAGGCCCCTCCCAGGCCTAGTAAGTTGAAGCATAGAGGAGGTCTAGCCATAGGCTCATTTTAGTATATGTGCTGCCAAAGTGAGCGCTAGCCATAGGCTCATGAAGAAGGAGAGATACTTCCATGTCTCGATGTCCCTCACACTCCGGTCCATTGCTTCTTTCTTGCCTTGGTGGAGCAGAGCCAGAAGATGACTGACAGGGCAGCCTGGGAAATGCATCCTGAAGGTGTTAGCCACTGCAACACAAGAAGTAATGTCAAAGCAAACGGCCAAGGACCTGCAGGCTCACCGAAGTAGCACTGTAAAAATGGGAGAGCTTTCTGCAGAAGCACCTCACGTGTCCATCAGAGTATGAGGAAGCCACAAGAGGGAAGGGAGTATGGTGGAAGAGCTTTTGGCAACTCCTGGCAGCTGAAGTATTGACCTTCTTGCTCTCTGGAAGGGGGAGTTTGGGCACATCAGTAAATCTCTGTCTGCCTATTTCTTTGTCTTTACCTGAATGTGTTAAGAAGTCCGTGTGGCAGTGAAGTTCAATGAGATTTGATTATGAGCTTCATAACCTTCAACGTACCATATAAATGGGCTTTGTGATGAGGATGGGAAAAAGTTAGAAAGAGAAGGCTGGAATTTGGAACATGACAGCAACTTGGAAATAAATGTCCAGCTGCACAGTTCAGCCTTGCAGCCGAGATTTCTGAGTACACTTGGGAAGTCAGGGTTTGGTTACTTCAAGTAGTCTCCTATACAGTGGGTTCCAGTGTACCCTAGAGGTCCCATAATCTGCTCTTTGCCATGGTTCTCTAACAAAGACAAATTGCAGAAGGAAAGGTGGGGAAGAGAAACAAAGCAGGGAGGGGACTCTGAGATTCCACGCCATGTATTCCTGCCACTCCAGCGCTCAGATGGGCAGTAGAAGCTCTGAAAGACGAGAGAGTTTATTAATAGTTGCTTAGGAGAGGAGGAGGGATTTTGTACTGATTTTCATCCATCCCTCCGCATGTTGCTGGCCTTCTTAAGATAGATTTCTTTGGCTGCTGAGACCTACTATGGAAAAAAAAAGGCAAAAACTCCTGTCCCATTGTGTGGAATTAGCAGCATCTCTTTCAAAGCCTGCTTGTAGAGGCCTGTGACAGTTCATAACTTATGGCACCCTTGTTTTGAAGCAGTGCTGCGTTAACTGCTGTGAAACATTTCTCTTGCAGTGCACAATATGGGAGACTCTGATTACTAGCAGGTGTTTTAATTAGCTGCCCTGAAGAATGGTGAGCTATAACTTAAAGGTCTACAGGGAGTCTTTGGAATCATGCCCTAAGGAAGATTTATCATTATTTTTTAAGTACAAGGCAGACTGCTTAAAAAAACATTTCCTTAAAAAAGTTATGCAGGATCCTGAATAATAACCTTTTAGTAAATTACTTTTCTTTTGGCACTGTTGCCTGATTTTTATTATTGGTAGAATCACTCTGTAAGTAATATTTTAGTAAGGAACTCACAGACTTCATGGGCCTCTTGTTCTCCTTAGAGAATTCTTGTGTCACCTCTGTGAGTTGTTCTCATGCCCACAGGTAATATGATTTCTGCTCACCGGAGGAAGGTGCTTGATATAGGCTGAAGGCTGCTTTGTGCTAGGAGCTGCTACCAGCTATTTCATTGACACCACACCATAGTCCTTAAAAGGAAGGAAAAACAGTGTATCTAAACCTGGGTGTACAAAAGAATCACCTGGAGAAGTACTAAATGAAACTAATACCAAACTTCATTGTAGTCTTGTAAAATCTAGACTCTCTGGTGATGGAACCAGGCATCTGTACTTTATTTTAAAACCCTAAGTTGATTCTGTAGGACATTCAGAATTGAGAACCACTGAAATACATAATTTAAACCATTCTTCAGAGAGCATCCTGAGTCCTAAGTTTCTAGCTTGCCCCAGATCACTCAGGCAGCAGTTGGCAGGGTGAGGATGCCAACCCATTTCAATTTGAGTTTGCAAGTTTCATTCTTTCCCCTAGAATGTGTTGCCTTCTCTTTGGGAAATGTGCCTATAGCATGAAGTCTAGGCCTGTTTACAAAACATCTTGTGCTGCCCAGATCTGGTTTCCAGAGTAAAACCTCTGCACTTGGGATGTTCTATAGTTGGTACTCAAAAGAATCTAGGTGATTATACCACTTGATTCAGGATCACAGTGGTATGGCTCTGGAAAGGATTTTAGAACGTACTTCTAAAAATTTAATGTTTCTACCAATCACTCCACAATGGTAGTAGGATACAAATCCCAATTGCGTGAATCTGAGGTTATGTACCCAGAATTCTGCCTTCCTGATTAACTTGTATATGATGTTGTAGATCCTGGGCAACCTACTAATCTTCTGGTCTACCCATTTTGAGCAGTAAGGCTTTAGATATCTTTTTGCTAAGCTCCTACCTCCTGCAAATGTAAGCAGTCAGAACTAACTCTCCAAGTGGCCCATTTTAAATTCCCATTATCATGACCCACCATCCTATTGGGCCTGGAATTTACCAGGTCCTCAAGACATGATATTTTCAGTGCTAAAACAGAAAGTATCTTGCCGACTATGGTAGATTGGTCACTTTAATTCCAATAGCCTGAGTGTGAATCTTAACTTTAACATGGAAGAGTAGGAAGAACTTGGGTAACTTGATCTCTTCGATCCTCACATTCCTTATCTGTATCTGTAAGAAAAATAAATGAATTAAATTAGGCAGCATCTGTAAAGCATCAGAAACACTGTCGACGCATATTGGGAATAGCAGTGACCACTTATTCTTAAACTCGATGCAGGATTACTCTCGTTACTGCAAAGAGGAAGGACCCCCAAAATCAAGGACTGGTGGCCGGGGCTTATCTCCTCTACATCATCTCAGTACCAGAAAGGGCAGCTAATACATGAAGTACTGCATAGGGCAGGATGGGCAAGTGGGGAGTGCAGTCATTTTTGGTTCAGTGCACAGCTTGGCCAGCACAAATATCAATACTGATGTTTTTATTTGGTGTTTAGGGAAAGAAATGTTTGGCTAAACTTTGCCACCTTGGAACATTCTGAACCAGCTCTTCCTGTTCCTGTCAACCGTTTTTATCCATTAGTGTTGCTTTGAGCACTGTAACAACTGATGGGGGTGGCTGCAGCTAATGACTGTGCCTTCCATCTCCTGACCCATCACTGTGCTAACAATCAATATCTTTAAAGCAGCACACACTGGACAAGGTGGCACCTCCACTGCAGCTGCCGCTGGAGAAGCTCATGGACAGGAAAAAGGCAGGACTTTTAACTCATGCATTTCCTAGAACAGAGACCAGTGCAAGCATCCTGGATTCATTAATGTTTATTGAGTGAGATGGCAAACTGTGGAGCTCTCTCTGTCTCTCTCTCTGTCTCTGTCTCTCTCTCTCTCTGACGCAAACAACTTTTCAAAGAGACCAAAAGTTCTACTTTCTTGTGCTCAGTTAGCTGGTGTTGAGGCTCACTTTGCTAGTCCTTACCTAGGAAAACCAGCCCACTCACCTCCTGTCAAATGCCAGCTGCTTTGAAGAGCATTTAGCCTGCCATATATGTGCTGTTGCATGAAATGCAAAGTGCACGGTTGTTATTTCTGTATTGACGAGTAAGTAGGGCAGCAGATTACTCCATGATATGGGTTATCTGGGCTGAACTGCTGTCAACAAGTATTTTTGACAAGACAACAAATGAATATCAAGGTGGAAGGGACTCCTGGTTTCCTGGAACATCAAAATGTGAGGGCACAAAGAACCTGGCACAATCATACTTTTGCTTATAACCATTTTAGAAGCAAAACTGGGAGATTTTGGTGTCTGTTCCCATTTTTGCTTTCCACAGTTATAGTCTGTGACATTCAGAAAGGGCATGTAAATATAAAAGATCAAAGTGTGCATTTCATAGATAGGAAAACAGAGGCTAAGTGATTATTAAATGTACATATCTAGCTATAAGCAATGCTCTACCTAAACATGGAAAACTAAGTCTTGCTCTTGTGGGTAAACTGGATGAATCACTTCAAGTCTCAGTTTGTAAGTCAGTAAATCAAAGGCAGAATGTAACTAAGAACAGCTCAGTTTGGGTGAGTGTTGACTTCATACCAGTCATTTTTCCAAATGTCAGTTCACCTGTCCTCAGAACAGGCTGGTGATCAAAAAATTACCAGTTTTCTCATTTTAAACTGAAGAAACTGAATACAGAGAGGTTAAATAGTGACATTAAATTGAGTGGCCAGGCTAGGTCACACTCAGGATGTCTGCCGTCATAGCCTAGACCTCCCCTTCACACTGTGTGGTTGACTTTGCCTAAATCCTAGCTTGAGAGAGCCAAAGGCTGTGAGCGAAGTCTTACTATTCAAATGTGGCAGAGTTTACAAAAGGCAATGGGCACAAGTGAACACAGGTAAAAACAGCTCCTTTCCATTTGCTAACCAAGCGCCCATGTGTTTTTGGAGAGGCCTGAGTCTGAGATCAAGGCAAAATCTCCATTTCCTTCCAGGAAATCCACACAAGAGCAGCAGACAGAAAAACTTACTCATGGAAACATTCAGCACTCACCCTTCTTCTAACTGTGACTTATAGTGCTAAGTACATTATTTACCAGCTTCATTTATCAGCTCACTATGTACTAGTAAGTGTTATGACCTTTACTTGTGTGAGTTTTTGCCTGATATAGGAGCCATACTCTTCCAAGTGGAACAACAGATTTTTTTTCTCACTTTGTTCTTCCTGGGCACATCAGGCAATGTGCCAGCCACATGCAGGTGTAGTAATGTTTTCCTATCAGATAACAATTCAGATTTCTTTTAGACCCTTGGAGCACCAAACACTGGGACCCAAAATGCTTTATATCTGCTCAGTAAAATATAAAAAGGGTAATAATGTGTATCTATGTTTTTTAATTGAATATATGAAGTCTCAATAGTGACAGCTACATAAGTCAGTCCCTTTACTCTGTGCCTTTTGTTGCATTTGCAAAAGTAAATTCTGTGCAAGGTATATGTATATACTCCTCAGTTATTTTTACTTGGTAAAGAAGTGCACTGTTTATACATATTACATTGTTTTTCCAATAATGGTGTTCCTCATTTTTTTATTTTTATGGATGTATGGTATTCTAATTCAGGTCCATATTATGACTTTTTCTGTCCCTCTTAAAAGGGAAAAAGCTCTTTCCATGTTTTTACTAATAAAAACAATGATCATTATTGTGCAAACAGAATTCTTTGTGGACAGGTATGCTCATATCAATAGGGTGAATTCTGAGGATTGCTGATGCTGGGTGTATGTAATACACATGGGTACTGCCAAATGTCTTACAAAAAGTTTTTTTTTTTTAATCAATTTCTACATCTAGTTTTCCCACCTAGCACATAATAACTGCTTTCAAATTGGAAAATCATTTACATGAACATTGCCTCTAAGACCTCTTAGTGGATATTCAGGATAGAGCAACACAAAGTTTTCCTACAGTTTGGTCTTTGCTCTCTCTCCCCCAGTCTATGTCACTCCTCTTGTGCTAATTACATCTGAACGTTACTTTTTATAGTCACTAAAAGCAGTGGCACCATGAAAGAGAGAGATGTGCTCTGCTTTAATAATGGGGATAAATACAGTGGGAAAAAATGTATCTTGTAAGTGAAATATTTCCTTCCAGATTCAAAATGAGAAGACTAATCTCTAGTTTTTTAAATCAGCTAGGTCTAAAGCCACACATAATCACAAATATGCTTGTAAGTTTCACTTTTTTGGAGCCAGTGTGTTTAGAAAGGTACAAATACATTTATATCATTTCAGATTTCAGTTTATATTTCTTCTACTTCTAATGCTATGTTCTACTTTTTGCAGTATCTTCATTTAGCACAGATTAAGCTCAGAAATAATATGCAATGTCCATAGTATGTGTGTACAGTAAGAAGGAAAATGCCATATTTATTAAAGAAATGTCTCCAAGCAGCTTCTGTCTATCCATCATCTATCTGTCTGTCTGTCTATGAATTTACTACTTAAAGAAGTGACATTGATTTAATAGAGCATATGCCATTATTTCTACACAAAAAGGAAGATCATAAGGTTAAATTATATGCCTGGGGTCAAGTAAGTTGAAAATGGCAGGTACCTGATACAAACCATGACTTTCTCAAAAAGTTTACACTACCCTTTGGTGTTTTCCATACCAAACTCTTAAGCCACTCATGGGTAGTATCAGTAGTAGGAGACAGTTAGGTAAGGTAAGAGTGCTTACTTTCCTAGTCCTTGTTACCAGCCTTCAGGAAAATCACAGCCATCTCTGGGCAAGTATGAACAGTGCTAAAAGCCCTACTGTACAGTACAGATTATGAAGATGGGGGGCACTCAGTCATCTTTTCTGTTGCAGGAATGTCCAATATTACCTTGCTGCCTCTTTGGACTATGCCTAGCCTGTGCCACAGGAAAGACATTTAAATGAAGGAGATCACTAAATCACTATACTCAATGATATGCTAATTAGGAATGGTACATAGAAATCACATTCTACTGTCCTGATTTATATGCCTTCTGTTCACTCAGCCATCAAGTTCTCCCCCATATTACTCATTGCCTGAGACTGACATAGCATGCAATAGAAAAATCTCATACAGCTGGCAGCCTGGGATCTCATTGGATGTTAGAAAGTTGTCTCCTTATGTTCCACATCTTCTATTTTACACGAGAAGAAAAGATAAAAAGACCTAGCTGTCCAACCCAGTCAGGATTGAATGGGTTAGCTGGAGCTGTGTAGGACTCATGTCAGTTGACTCCTTTTCTCTACTACTCATTCTCCTAGAGTTATGAGATATTCCTTGCATCAGTTTTTCTTCACAACAAATTTAGATGAGTATTGCTCTTTTCCTTTCAAAGAGGAGGAAATGCCACTTTCCTATCATTATACAGGAAGTGGAGCAGAGTTGAGTCTTTGCTTCTTGGATTGAGGGCTCTAGGCCATGATTTGTACTAGATTGAGTGTGGGTGGATCTCTATACTTCATGGTTCCTAATGAACTCAGAAATCTTTTCCACCCCTGAAATTACCTGATCCTACAGCACCGGTAGGGATAAAAGTGTAAAACTTGTTTGAGCAATAAATCATGGCATCCCACGCAGGTCCCTTGGGTGTACTCAAGTCTCCCTCAGCCTGTTTCTCACTGTCAGCAGTGCACATCATTGATCTCTCGTGTGGACTCCTATAATGGTCCCTAATGGGTTTCCTGATTTGTTTCTATTATGCTTCAGATTCAGGCAACATTTTAGTGGCCGACGGTGTAGCTGTAGATATGATATCCCTGCCACACACCCTCATATTCAATGCATCCAGCACTGTTTTGTCCTGATATATGGGCTATGTATTTCCTGTCCAGGTGATCAGTACAGCCCACACATAGCCCCAGTTTAACTGGAAGTTTCAATTTTTTAAATTTCTCTTACCTTATCCTGACTTGCAACTTTGCAGAACTATGCAGTTCCCCAACTTTCTGAGTCTTTGTTTCATCTTTTATGTAAGTCATGCTTTCCTTTTGCTCTGTCTCCAAAATTTCAAGTAGATATTTTCTTCACTTTTAGTCTCTTCAGCCTTTCACTGTTTTAAGAACAATATTTTACAAATTGTTCAAAAGGATCTACTCAATATACCTTTTTAAAGAAAGATCAACTGCTTCTTTATATAAGGAATTGTTTCCCCTAAATTTTCATATATAGCATTTCCCAGACCTATTTGATCAAGATCCCAGAGTGTTCTATAAATTCTAGATTTCTGGTTTTTTAATTTCCATGGATATGGCTCAGGAATCAGTATTTTCAAATCTTCACCCAATTTAATATCACAAGATTATCTGATGTTCACAAATGACCCTATACAGGTAATGTTGTTGCACTTAAAATACTGACAGGATTTGACCTTGAACTAGACAAATTATGCTGCATTTTATCTTAAAGAAGAAACAAGTACACGTTCTTGAAAGTTAGGAGAAAGGAGTGTTCTTTTACGGAAGAGTTACCCTAAAACTTATCATAATGCTATAATAATTAAATAATTTGATCCAGAATAATAGATATGTAATAAAACTAGCCTATAATCTCAAGAGGTATTAATACTTTTGTAACTAGATATTAAGGCTATAATGAAAATATTTTAGCTCACTGGCAAAAGCAGAAATAAATACATTATTTGCAGACAACTTGGTAAGCCTTTAAACAAATAAGCAAAGTGGATTCCTATTCTACTTCTTACATCAAAATAAATTGCAAATTGAACAAAGATTTAAACATAAAGTCTATAAATATACAGAAGAAACTCAGAGTGAACAAATTTTTATACTTCTACTAGAAAAGACCCTCTTACAATATACAAACACAGTGCTATTAAAAGGGAGAGACAATATATTTAGTGAAATAAATTTAATAGCAAGTTAGGGACAAATCCAGAAACTAAATAAAAAAAAACCAAAAGATGAAATTAGAAAACAACATGTATGACACTAATCTCAGATAAATGACAGAATTTTTAAATAAATAGCTGAGAAAAATCAATAAGGAAAGACAACTAAGAAATGATGGAGGGTACAAACACTTACAAACTTACTCTAAAATTTTCATGAAGAACAAAAAACCAAGAACATCCAATAGAATACTTAATGGAAGGAACAAATTTGGAGGATTTCCTCTCACCATACTTCAAAATTTTTCTATTAAACTTTTTCGAACAAGACAGTATGTTACTGATTTGGATTTTTGTTGTTGTTGTTTTTTGAGACAGGGTCTCACTATGCAGGTCAGACTGGCCTTGAACTCACTGTGTAGCCCTGGCTGGCCTCAAACTCACAGCAACCCTCTCACCTCTGCCTCCCAAGTGCTGAGATTGCAGGCATGAACTACCATGCCCAGCATGTCAACTGATTTTTCACAAAAGAACAATAGCAATACAATGGAGAAAAGAATAATGTTTTCAAAAAATTGTTCTGGAGCACATTAGGTGGTGTGTAAATCTCTCATTTATTGATATTCAGGATACAAAACTGAGCAGGCACCATGGAAGATAGTGTGGCTGTTTCTTACAAAGCTACACAAACTGTTACCATGGGATTCAGAAGTCAAACTCCTTGGTGTCTACCCAAAGGATATGAAAACTTATGGCCAGGTGAATATTTATAGCAGCATTATTCAAAATTGCCAGAACTTGGGACCATCCAATATTATGACCCCTCGAGACAATGTAATTAGTTGCACAAAAAGAAATGAATTGTTAAGCTGTGAAGAAACATGGAAGAATATTAAGTGATGATTACTAAGTAAGGAGGGCAGTATGCAAAGAGTACCTACTCTGTGATTTCAACTATGTAGCATTCTGTAAAAAGCAAAACTATTGAGATAGCAAAAATTCACTGGTTACAAAGAGGTAGAGGGAAGAAGGGATGATCAGGCAGGGCATAGACAAATTTTAGATTGGTGAAACAACCCTGAGTGGTGCTGGTATGGTCAGTACATACACCCCACATTTGTCCAAACCCACAGAATGTGTAACATCAAGAGTAAATCCTACTTTAAAGTGTTCACTTTGGTAGTTGTACTATACCTATGTATGGATGTCATAGTTGCTTTTCTTTCATGGCTGAGACAAAATACCTGATGTCTAAATTTAAGGAAGGAAAGGTTTATTTAGCTTGCAGTTTGTGGCAGTTTCAGTCTATATTCAGCTAGCTCCAAGGCAGGTGGCATATAGCACATGGCAACTGTTGATGATGGCAGAAATCAGCAAAAGCAGCAAGAGCAAAAGGGGAGAGGAGCAGGCCTCTTTCCCTTCCTTACATTGTATGAAAACTACCCACCCCAGGGCTGGTGTAGCACTCACACCCATAACCCCAACATTAGACCATGAATCAATCATAAGCTCTAGAAGCCCACCCCACGATTTCATGAGTCCTTGGGGGGACATCCAGATGCAAACCATAACAATGAACATCATTTAGAACAAACATGTAACTAATGGGGGATGTTGGTAATAGGGCAACCTATATGTGTGGTATCCAAGGGTACATGGAAACTTGCTGTACTCTGCTGTTCAATATTTATATTAATCCAAAACTGCTCTAAATATTTAATTAAAAGAAAAAATTAATAGCCAAGTTACATACAAACAAATATATAACCAATGAAAATAGACCCAACTTCACTCGTAATTACACTTATTTTACTCATAATATACATCTAAATAAGGTACATAAAATCTTTCAATTAGCAACTGGCATACTTTAAGGAGTTAAACAAAATTCTAAGATTTTAGCATGGATAAGACATTATTATTAATGGTGTGAATAGAAAAATTTTTTGCAAATTTCTCACAAAAGCCATAATATTATATCTTATATCCATTTAAATCATATACATGGATTTTATATCCATATCCATATTTAAATTTAGTAATCATTACTCTAACATGTTTTTCAAGAAATATAGCTGTATTCCCAAAAGGCCTCTCAATGATGTATCATTAAGTATGTTAACTGAAACATTGGTTTTAAAACAACAAAAATGAACAGCAGTGGGAGGAACATCAGATATAATTATGGTGCATTCAAAATGCTGGAGCCGCATGCAGCTACGCAAACCAAAAAGCAGATCTTTATGTCACAACATAGAAAAATCTCTAGAACATAATAACAGGTAAAGAATGTAAGCCTCAGAAGGCAAAAACATATATCCTTTTGAGAGTAAAAGCTTAAGACAGCTCTTCAATAACTGTACTGATATAACCATGTACATTTTGAAATAAAATGTAAGAACCTGGTAGCAGTCAACAGATTTAGGAAGAGAACTTAGAATTTTTACCTCATTTTTTTGCAGATAAAATGCTCTTTAAGTTCTCTTGTCTGCTGTTCTATCCCAAGCAGTAAATAGTGCCTGATACGTAGTAGCACTCAAATCTCTGGAGTGACTGTTTTTTCTGTTTTTCCCCCCTTTGCAAGGGTTAGCTGGCATTGGACTCTGAGTCACTTTTGCCATTCTGTTGGTTGGATATCTATATAATAGCAAGGAAAATGAGTGTACTGGTTTAAAATGAGTACAAAGTAATTTTAAAAGGTTGTTTTGCTCAGCTAGGGTGAGAGGGCACTGTTGGGCATCACCAGTTCCCCTTCAGGAACTTAGGTTATGAGACAGATGTTTGTGGTGGGGTCCACTCTATTTGCAGAATACAGGCCTCTGCAGTAATGGTATCCCAGACACAGTGCTGAGAAACACATTGAATTCTACATTCTATGGTCAAGTTTTTGTCTTATAACTTTTAGTTGAGTAAATATGGCCAAAGCTCTTAATATTTGTGTCAGTTTCTTTATAATATGTTTTTTAGTGAGATCATGTATGTAGTACACACAATGTAGTATTCTCAGGGATAACTGTAGCATGTTCTGGTCTAGCAGAAAGCAATGTAGTCCATAAAAGAGTAGTGAGTGAAGAATGAAAAATAAAGCAAAGAAGACTGTGTGTTGTGATCAGATGCCCAACACTTGCCTTTCCTGCATCCCAGTGGCTCTGAGGGGAATTTCACACAAAATCCAAGGCTAATATACTCCCAGTTGGATATGCAATTAATCCTATCTGGCTACAAGGAGATCTTAGTATCCCTTTCCTTTTCCTTAGCTGAGTCAGTATTGTGGGTCTGGCTTCTGACAGGTATCAGCAGTGGAGTTATCCAGGCTGATAAGGTGCAGCTCCTTCAGCGCCCTGGGCTGGTGCTGTTCTTCTTAGCCTCGCTGTTCTCTTTCTGATCCAGTTTTCGGCTTGTCAGTAACCTGCTTCAGGATTGATTCTGAGTGATTATAGAAAGTTGGCTTGGTAGGGTGCTGGGTGAGCCCAACATCCTAACTTCAAAGCACCTTTTTTGGAAAAGAGCCCTCAGTCTTGCTGGAGTTCCTCAGAGTTCACAAGATTGCCAGAGTCCTTGAGTCACACTGCCTTGGAAATGATGGTGTTATGTTCAAAAACAGTGGAGTGGGAAGATAATCCATTTTCACTGTAAGTTAGAAGTGTGGCCTCTTATTAATCTTAAAAGAGCTTGAGTAGAGGTCATCTAGCCAGTGACTACAAACCAATATTTAAAGAAATGTTCCTTAATGAACAATTATAGTTTTTAGGCTTATATTATTTTTAAATTTTTCATTGCTTATAAATCCTTAGACTGCAAGGATTAATGTGCATTTGAAATCTTGTAACTATGATTTTTGCTATCACTGAGCCCAGAATAATGGGAAAGACCTCCTGATCACCCTACTTTAATCTTTGTCAAAGGGAGTGGCTCAGCATGGAATGAAATAGGATTTCTATTTCTGCACTCAGAGCAGAGGTTTTGCAGAACTGTTATTCAGGGTGTAGGCAGTGGAGACATTTAGGCATTGTATTGGTAGCTTTCCTGCATAGATACTGAGCACAGCTATGCTCTAGAGGGTAGAAGGAAAAAAATAAGCAAATGAGCAAACAGAAAAAGAAGACCCTTTCCCTCGAAGAATTTATACTTTTTAAAGAAGAGATAGATACAAATAGCAAATGTAAAGTATACGGCATGTTGGAATATAGCACGTGTGTTGGGTGAGCAATGCAGGTAAGGGGAGATCTGGCAAATGTAGTTACAGCCCTAGAGTAGTGGGCCAGTCTGCTGGAGTGGGCTTTACTATGGAAGTAGTACATGTGCCCAGATTTTGTGAGTTAAATCTTTTATCCTCTGGGAACCAGCTGAGAGATTTGGGCAAGACCAACTGAGGCTGTTTCTTCATTTATAAAGTGACAAAAATATGTAATTTATTGTGCCACAAGAAGAATTATCCAGACATATAATAGAGCCTCAGAAAGTTGTAGGGTTTGTATTGTGTGTTTTATTATACAAATTCTGGTGTTTTAAACTTCGGTTTTTAGCATCGGTAAGTAAAATGGCTTTTTAACTGAATGTATTTATATGTTTTAAAGTGAGTATATGCCTTTTCATGGCTTCATATAGGCCTCAACTCTGTTACTTCAGGTAAAACTTATTTTTGTAATTTGAGCCTGGGAAGGAGCATGCTTATATCCCGGCCGGGTAGGTCCTTTTACCTCACTGAGCACTGAGGACACCCCGTGGGTCCTAACCTGACATGTCACTCAACTGCCACATATCGGCACGAGAAAGCAGCACCTAGCTAGATGGCTAAGAGGGAGAAATTAGAAGTACATCTGGGCACAAGAAGCAGCATTGGCTAGCTTTCCCAGTGCTGGCCCGGGCGTCTGACATCCGGGAACTGCAAAGAAGAGAGGTGGATTTCAGCCCCCAGTTTCCAGGGCTTCCATTCATAGGAGGCTAAGGGAGGAAAAGCACAGTCAAAGGACATGGTGGGGGAAGACTACTCATGGCATGGCATCCAGGAAGTAGAGCAGGTGAAGAGCTCAAGAAGATGTAGCCAGGGACCTGAGCCCATCTTCAAGGTCGTGCTCCGTGGCTCCCTCTCTCTCGCCAGGCCCTACCTTCTTTTGCGAGCTCATTCTGGCATGAACCTGGTGATGAGGTCAGTGCCCTCACGGCCCAGTCGCCTCTAAAGGATGCTTGATTCTCTAGCGTGTCTGTTAATCCAGGCTCCTGGCCAGGGAAGATTGACACTGGGACCAACTGAAGACAAGTGGCTCATGTACCCAGAATCCTGTGGAGGAAGCTCACACAGAGGCGCAGACATGTGGAGAGGAAGAAAAGAGAAAGGTGTGGTAGATGAAACCAAATGCACTGCAGAAGTAGTTAGAGTCACGTACACAATTCAGATCTTCGTTTAGGGTCAGCAGACTTCAGAATTAGTTTCGAACATGGGAAAAATCTGACCT
Source organism: Dinomys branickii (assembly GCA_004027595.1). NCBI lineage: Eukaryota > Metazoa > Chordata > Mammalia > Rodentia > Dinomyidae > Dinomys > Dinomys branickii. The sequence goes on from PVLD010011784.1 coordinate 46,866, forward strand.
TGGTGTAAAAGTTGGCAGGAGATTCTATGTTACATCAGAGCAGAAGACAGAGTTTGAGTGTGAGGCATGAAATTTTAATGAACTCAAAGAGGGAGTGGGGTGAAGAAAATCAACGCTGCATCTTGGAGACCATGATGATGCTCAGGTTGACCCCTGGCCCACTTGGGAGCAAGACAAATTCTGAGTTCCCTCACAAGGAAGCCGGTTGTGGTGAACCTATGGCGTATGTGTCACTGTGGGCTGTTGGTTATCACTGAAAGCTTTAAAAGATTTGCCATCATTTGACTCTTAAAAAACAGGCCCAAACTGGACATGGTAGCATAAATCTGTAGTCCTAGCACTCCAGCACTTGAGGGTCTGAGGCAGGAGGATTGCTGTGAGTTTAAGCCCAGCCTGGGCTGCATAGTGAGTTTGAGGCCAGCCTAAACTACGTAGTGAGGTCCAGTCTCAAAATAAAGGCAAAAAGAAGAAGCAGGCTTGACCTTTCTTGTGGGTACTATTGCTTTTATTGTTACAGAAAAGGAGAAAATGGTGAGGCAAACAGGTAGAGGCCACACACCAGGTGCTTGAAAGCTTTGGTTTTTAAGGGCAGAGGGGAGAGTGGGAGAGAGAAGGGATACAGGTACATATCTTACAAAGTATCTCTTGTTTACCCAGTATGGTGTGCCAGGAAAAGTTTCTGTTTAGAGCTGCTTGATGGTTTTCCCATCCACAGGGGAGGGAACAAGCTATTGTACAGCATGTCTGTTGGGAAGAGCAGCTTTACCAGCAGCCACCATTATTAACTTACTGTATGGCATCCTTGGGAGATGGGCACCACCAGTACTGCCCTGCTATTTGTTTGTGCATCTCTCTCAAAGATAAGATACTATTATAGTCCAGGATGAAAATGCCAGGCTTAGCTCCAGATGCCATGCTGATCTTTCAAAGCTACAATTGAGAGGCCCTGTGTATTTAAAAAAGTATCATTTCCTTCAAGTGTCACATTTCACTTACATAACTTAGAATGTCTGAATAAGTATTATTAGCATAGCTAACAGATTTAAAGATCAAAAATACTTTAAAATAAATTAGGTAGCCTCCCAAGTATATTTCCATGTCCTCAGTTTGATTATAAAACCTCAAAGAAACAATACATAAAATAATTTCTTTATATTTACAGATAGAATGCTTCCTCTGCCTTGTGGGAATCTTTTCTAGGATCTATCAAACGCTAGTGCTTTCTTCTCTGGACTATTTCCTTTTCTAGCAATGAGAAAGATATTTTAGACCACTGAGGGACAGAGGAGGACCAAAGGATTTTATTTATTCTTTCTTCCTATCAAACGGAATGTACAATATTCCTATTGCACCTGTTCAGCTTCCACTATGTGCCTCAAGGTGGGAATCTTAAAGTGCATGACTTCCCCTGGATTTTGGAACTGGCAGAGACCAGCATTGTAGTACTGCTGAGACCTATAGAGGATTCACAGATTACCCTAGGTTGTATGGGGAGGTTATGCCATTTTCAGAAATATAAATCACAGGACTATCGTATAAATAGTTCCTGTTAGAAAAAAAATCAATTACAACTTCTTTGAATAGGAGTGATATGCTAAAACTTGCTAAGAAGGAATTCTAAGTGAAGCTTGTCAGTAAGCACATGGGCATATACTGCTCATGCCCACTCACTTATCAGGTAACTTCAGGGAGGTAATTGGTGATTTTTTGTCATTGTGTTACCAGATAGTTCCTTTAGCAATGGCTCGCAAGTCAGAAGTATTCCAGGTCTTGCCACATACAAGAATTGGATCAGAAGAGCCACAAATGATGCCAAAGGTGTATTTGAAACGGTAGGGGTGAGTGGATATGGGATAAATCACCTCTGCAGAGGGAACTTGTGCAGAACCAGAATCGAAGAAGGTAAAAACAAAAATAAAAGTACACATTGTCTGTGGGAAACATAGCATAGGCTGTCATGTTAGCGGGCTCTCCATGGTGTCCGGTCTTCTTTAGGTTGTCCATATCTAAAGAAGAAGTTCTATACTTGGGGTCCAGGTGCTGCCCTGGAATCCAGTAATTGACAGGTCCTGCTCATTCTGCCCAGCCAGCTTTGCCATGCCCTATCTCCTACATCAGTTATATGGAAACCTTCCTGGGACTCTCCTTCTCCTTCTGAAAATTCACCACTGCCCCCAAACAGTATGTCTTTAAATTAAACATCATGGGCCTAGTGGAGCAAACATATTGTTATTGTTCTCAATGAGAAATATGTGCTTACATTATAGCTATTTATAAGACAAGTGATCTTGATGGCTTTTCCAGGTCACTCTTTTCAGACTGGACTGTGTGTGAAGCAAAATCACCCCCCAGGCTGGTCAGATGACTGTTGGGCCCCATTGCTAGAGCCTCCGATGCAGTAGGTCTGAGGCAGAGCCCGAGAATCTCTATTTCTGTCAACTTCCCTGGAGCTGCTCCTGCTCTGCTCCAGGTACTGGAGTTTGAGAACAACTCTTCCAGGCCAGCAGTATCCTTGGTGGCACATTTCAATCTTCCAGGGAGTTTCGAAAATTGCAGTGCCCAGGTTACGTGTCCAGCCAATTTAGATTCTCTAGCAATGAGAACTGGATATCAGTATTTTTTTTAAAAACCTTAGGTGATGTCAGTATGCAGCTAAGTTTTAAAACCAGTATTCTAATTCTGTCTTCTGCCTTCATTTTTCCAATGAAAAAATGCAGGCTAGGAGAAGTGAAATCACCTGAAGTCCCAGAGCTAGTGATAAAAGAGATGGTTTTCCTGATGCCAAGACAGGGCAGTTTCACTACAGGACACGTCCTACCAATGTGCTGAGATTTATAATTCAGCAATAATTGCATAATATGATTTTCTGATATCTCATTATAGTTCGGACTGATTCAGTTGGTCTACGGTGATATCTGAGATTCTACATTTTAATAAGCCCCTAAGTTTGTTCTTGCAGCTCCTTCAAAGACCACACTTTGAAGAGAGGTTGAAATGTCCCTTTAGCTGGCCTTTGTCAATATTTTAAATGCAAACTGAATAGAAGCCATGGCCCCAAATGCGGGATAATAGCCACTACAAGGGAAATTAGCATAACTTAGGCAACCATATTAGAGCAATTCGTAAATACTTATCACTTTCCAGGTTTGTGAGTAATTTCTCTTCTTTCAGGGAGGTTCAAAGTTTTAACAATTTAAAAAATTTAACTTTTGCTAAAGATACAATTTCCTATAAAAATTGATTTGGAGACAAACCCACCATGCTAATTGTACTTAAAATGTATCCCTGTGTGTGTGTGTGTGTGTGTGTGTGTGTGTGTGTGTGTATTTTAGTTCTGCAGAATACTCTTAAATCCTGTTTACAAGAAAATTGTTTTAGTGTTTCTCTTTGTGATTTTATATTTATATTTTATATATTGTGGGTGTGATTTTGGCCTCTAGAATAGAATGACTGGGCTCAACTGCAGTGTTGTCACCAAGCTATTTAATTATGAGTTCAAGTACTTAATCTTGATGAAATTTCTTATCAATAAAATGTAGGCAGGAACGTCACCTGCCTTGCAGAGTATTTGAGAGTATTAAATAATGTAATACATGTAAAATTTTTAGCAAATATCCAGACACTTACTAAGCACTTAGATAAATATTGGCTTGCACTGTTACCTCGCATAGTTGGCTGGTGGCTACAGTTGGCTGGCTGACTGATGCAGACACTAGTGGTTCTCACGGCTTCGTTCTCTACTTGGCTTCATGAATGTCCCTGGAAGAGTTTCACAGGAGACCAAGAAAGAAGGAGTCTTTATATCCACCCTTGATATTCCAGAATGGAGTTGTCTCAGTAGCAATTGTGGAAGAACTGTTCAGGAGCAAATTTGGGAGAGCATTCCAAGAAGGTTCCCAGATGGGTCCCAGGGAAATTTTTTCCGGGTTCTTGTATCCTAAACAAAGAAATACATGATATATAGAGAGAAAGTAGTGGGGATGTACATTTATTGAAGGTGAAAAAGTAGGATACCCTGCAGAGCGAAAGTGGGCAGGTGAACAGGCTCAGAATGGCTGCAAGGATAAAGGAAAGGGGTCTTTTCACTGTGGAATTCCTGGAATGGTTCCTCCCTCGCACAAGTGAGACTTTGGGACAGTTGTCCTATCAAAAACTCACTAGGTGTCATGTCAAATTTAAATTGTTCTATCAAAGATTCACTTGGTCTCATGGCAGATATAAATGAAGAACTGAAAATAGCACTTCTCTGATATGGTCCATGTACCATGCTCAGCAATTGTAGAGTCATCTTGGATCCTGTGCTCTGTACATGTTCCCTGGATTTCCATGATTTTTCAGATTCTGCCCTGTTGTTTTACTGAGCTTGTCCCAGCCCTAATCCGCTACCTAATGCTTGCCTGATGGGATCCCAGACTACAATATGCAGTTCTGAAATGTGTCATGTAGGCTCTTTTGTGGGAGATGTACTGCAAACAGCCACATCTTCTTGTCTGTCCAGTAGCTTCAGCACCAGCAATAATATAGTCTCTAAGGAATTTGGTAGAAATGCAAATCCTCTGGTTCTACCCTAGATACAGTGAGATTGAAAAATATGGGTTTTGGGAATGGGAACTGGCAGCAGTCTGTATTTTAAGGAGCCTTCTAGGTGAGTCTAATACAGATGAGAATTTGTCAAATACTGCTGCAGGCAAAAGCAACTTGGAAGATTTTAACCAGAAGAGCAACACAGTGGGTCTTTATATTTTGGAAAGATTACCTATGCAGAACAGTGGAGGATTGATTCCAATCTCTGGATCAAGGACCACTGAGACACCAGGAAGTCATCATGAGGAATTTGAAAATCCCATTTAAATCCTATTTAGGCTCCAAATCCTATCTGCATGTTGAAAATTCTGGAAGGGTTCAGAATATCTTTTTCAGTTCTTTATTCTACTCATCTTTGACTGTACTAAATAATTGCTTAGTTTAAAAGGGAGAATTCATTGAGAGGCATGATTGAATTTATAAAAATGTTTACCTTGTAGTTTCTTAGTCAACTTACATGTATAGAAAAACATTCATTCACTTGTTTGCTCAGTGAATCTGAGCAAATGATGCAGTACATCTCCCACAAAAGAACCTACACGATAGGATCTGCTATCTGCCAATAGCTTTCCTAATCTGAGACAGGGTCTTGCCCAGTTGCCAAGGCTGGGCTTTAACTTGCAATCCTTCCAGGCTGCTGAAATTAAAAGCATGGACCAGCACATTCCACTATAGCAGTAGCTACTTTGTGATAGTAGCTTTTGTAGACATTGAAGGCAGAAAGAAATGAAATTGAAGACAAATAAAATTTTCTACACTGGTGGAACTTACACTCTATAGGAGAAGTAGAAATGTAAGAAGATAAGTAAGCTACACATGGGAATACTTTTTTTTTTTTTTTGGAAGAAAAATAGTGAAAAATGTTGGGTGATCATGATCAGGGACTGTTGCAAAGGTGAACTTTCAGTACACCAGTAGGGAGCTAAGAAATCGAATAAGGTACACACCTGAGTGGAAATTATTGCATCAACACAGAGCAGCAAATGTAAAAGGATCTTTGGGAAAACTGCTCCTGACACATCACAGGGGTAACATTGAAGCTGGCATGATTAGAGTAGCAGGAGATGAGCTGAGAGTGATGAACCTTGGCACTGAAGGTGCCAGTAGTGGGGGTCATGTGGAGAGATAACAGAGTGATCCTCTGGGTGGGGGGTGTGGGATGTATCTTTGCTATTACTCCAGGTGAAGTGGGAAGGCATTAACAGTACAGTATTTGTGGCACAGAATTGAACCCAGGGAGGACTAAGCTACAACCTCTGTCCCTTTTAATTTTTTTTTTTTGAGGCATGTATCAATCAGTGTTCACTAGAGAAATAGATTTACTACAAGATATATAAGGATTTACAAGGTAGGGTTACAATGCCCACCCCCCCGCCAGTAGAGTCAGGTGTGCAAGAGTGCAAAAGGGCTGTCTGGGCATTGCAGATCTGAAAGATCCAGTCAGTGGGGAAAGGCCGGGAGCCCTCTGTGGAACCCAGTGCTGGTCCTTACGGGAGCCCCAGGGCCTGTGAGGGAAGGCTAAGGGTCTGTGGCCCAGGCCGGAGACGTGCCTGTGGGGAAAGCGGGGATGGGAGCGAGCTTTCTTTTCTTCATTTCTCTCTTGTTCCATTCAGTCCTGTGAGTTGGTGCTACTCACAGCCAGGGCGGGTCCTCCATTTTCAGTAAATCTCTCCATGCTAATCCAATTAGCTGGACATTTCTTACTCAAGTTGACAGACTCACCTATCACAAGGAATACTTTCCCTAAGCTATCCTGCCTGGCTCTAATTTACAGGTTGTGGGGATGCCAGGGATCCAGCACAGAGCCTCACTCATGCTGGGCAAGTACTGTGTCAATGAATTACATGCCTGGACCGTTTTTTAATTTTTATTTTGAGACAGGGTCTCCCTAAGTTGCTCAGGCTGATCTTGAGCTTGTAAACCTCATCACTTACTTTGTTGCTGGAATTGTAGGCATGCATCATCATTTTATATATATATATATATATACACACACACACACACATATACATATCACATATATATTTTAATGAGATAATCCAAGCATTACTTTGTGTTTCTTCTGTATGAGAAGCCCCGACTTGTTGGGGCAGGCCTGAGTATGAGCCAGGGGAGCAGCAAAGGGGACAATCATGGACGTTGAGAAACATCTCAGACGGGACGTGCACAAGGTTCACAGGACAGAATGGCAGAGGCAGAGGTGGCAGGAAGCATTTTCTTTGAACGTAGACTTGACAGGATTTGCTGAGGGGTGTGGTGTGGTGAACAGAAGATGGTGAGGTTTCAGGGATTCGGTAAGAGGAATGACAGATCTGGCGTTTCTTGAGATGGAGGTGATTTTAGAGACATATATTGGAAGGCAAAAGCAGGATGTGGACATGTAAGGCCTGCGATGCCTGTTAGATATGGATGCGGAAATACTGAATAGGCAGTTGGATGTATTGAGTCCGAAGCCTCAAGTAAAGGTCTGATTTACAGAGGTAACTGAAGGTGCTGTCAGCAGATAGATGAAATTTAACAAAAGAGAAAATACCAAAGAAAAAAATTTATGCAGATAACATGTAGATGAGAATTTGCTAAGTTATCATGTCCAGACTTTGAGGGATTTTGGTTTTTAATGGACATGAGCATAAGGAAGAATCAGCAAGAGGGGGCAAGAGGCACCGGACAGAGTAGTCAGAGAGAAGCCAATACCCTAAAATCCAAAGAGGAAGGGTTCTGCATTCCAGCAATGTGAATACTGGGGACTGGCCACTTGTTTTCACATTGTGTGGGTCACCCTAGGAAGGGAAGTTTCAGAGGAGTAATGCAATAAAAAAACTTGGTTCAAGTAAAATTCAGACAGGAAAGAAATGGATTTGTGTGCTAGTAATTATAGATAGCCTTTTCATGGAGCTTTCCTGTAAAGGGGAGACAATGTAAGTGTCCGCTGGAGAAGACTATGTGACTGGGAAATTTGTTTGACCTGTTCTTGAAGACAAGAGGAATAATAATATGCTTAAAAATTAAAAAGACAGATATGGTAGGGAGAGAAATGAGATGCAGAAGAAAGAAGAGAGTGAAAAACTGAAGTTTGTGTGTAGGCACGGGCGCATTGGATCCTGGGGAGAGATTGCATTTAGCTTGCAAAGTAGATAGTTCATTCAAAAAATCAATAAAGGGTAGAGATTAATACGCAAAATCTATTAGGTGTCCTTACTTTGAACAGATTTCTTCTCTTCTTTGTTTTAGGGGCTCCCTGGTACCTATTTAGTAAGTTATGTGTCTGTTTTGAGAATGGATGGGTGAAAGGAAAGATTGATGAAGAAATGAATTAATGAAACAAATCAGACCCTTCTGAGATTTTGTGCCCTGCCTCTACTGTGTCCAAATGAACAACGGGTCCATTTTGAACCCAGTAACTTCCTTTGAAGAACTAGAAAAGCAAAGGAGAATAAACAATCCTGAGAATGTAATGGAGTACTTTGCTAAGAGGTGAGGAAATTATTAACATTTTAGTCTGCCTTGGTCAGCTTTCCAGTCCTGGGACAAAAAAAGCCAACCTCTGCAATTTAAAGTAGGAAAGGTTCATTTGCTCCTTAGTACCAAGATTCCAATACATGGTCTGTTTACATTATTATGTGTCTGAGGTGAAGCTGAACATCACGGGGGGAAGGTTCGGTGGAATACGGATGCTCATCTCATGCTGGCTGGAAGCAGCAAGCCCAGAGGGAGAAGGAGTGATCAGGCACTGTCCACAAGGTCACACCCTTATGACCCTCCTAAATATACCCCAAATTGTGATCTACTAATCCTCTAGGAATTTCCCAGTGTTTTATAGTCTATATTGTTTTATATGACATTTTATTAACTTTATCTATGTGTTTGTTCAGAGTAGATGAAGACAACCAATAAGTTTTGTAAATTCAGATAACAGTAAAACCCATGTTTTAAAATGGTTATATATTTGCAATCTAGAATAATCTGCATGTGTACTATTCTTATTTCTGTTTAGCATGAAGTTTTCACATGTATTCCGATGTGTATAGCTAGTAAACTTTCTCAAGTTAAAAGTTATACTTAGTAGAATTTTGCAAGCGTATATTAATGGCAGGGATTTGTTTAGAATGCATTTTTAAAATTTAAAATAACATTTTATGATGATTGCATAAGAAGATACGCAATTATTACAATTTCAGAGATGTTTCTTATTGAAATGTGGGCACACAGGGGCATTCCCACATAATGAAGTAGGAGAAGAAGAGACCATTAGCCCAGCTGGACAGTGGGCTGTGCTAAGAAGCAATAAGGACATTTACTGGAGAACAAGGAATGAGGGGCACCTCGCCTTGGCAGCAGAGATCTTTCCCCGTAACATGGACATCACATACCCGCTGTGTTGCTTTGGAAGCTTGTATGTCCAAGAGAAGAAGAGGAAGATTGTGGGGCTCCATACTGGTTTTCAAGAGAGGCGGGTATTTTAGGGTAGAGAAACCATGGTGACCAGAGGTGCAAAGGTGCAGAAGAGCCATTATTTGTTCATGCCTGGCAAGTCTGGGGAACAATTACTTGTCAACTGCTTGGAGCGAAAGGCCCGCGGTGCTAGGCAGTGACAGAGGAGGCTCCAGGTGGTGGAGTACGCCACTGGGAAAAGTCTTTATCAAATAAACAACTCTGTTAGTGTTGTTGTAGACACCGATGAAAAATCATCCCAGATTTTAATTAGCTAAGCAGCATTCGTATCATTGTATGTTTTTAAGAAGGCAAGTATTTGGTTTCTAGTTTCACACTTTTATTCTGCACAGTTGTCACACCGCACGATAGGGAGAAGATAGAAAATGGGCTCCCAGATGGAGTTCCTGCCTCGGGGCTGTCGTCTCCCTCCCTGTAACTCAGAGCTCTCTCTCACAGCTATTACAGGAAATAGGTCTTGGCCTGACATATGCCTGCTATCATTTCCTTTTACTCTCTTTGGAGATGCGTATGTCAGTAAATCCAAATTACTTGTGTGCATTTGAAGTCCACCCTCTGTTTTTACTACATGCTCGCAGTAATTCACAGTGAGGGGTTAATACATGTGTATAACACAACCCTCTCCCTGCTTCCATCCATTGGTCCCCTTCAAATTTTTAAAAAGCAGATTAAGTACTTTTTAAGGAAAATTCTCTTTCCTTGTTTTCTCTTTGATAGCAACAGACAGCATGTCAGTGATATACGCACTCTAGGGCTGTCGGAATCACTCTCTCTTATTGTTGTTTAAGTGTTGAAGCCAGTAACAGGTGACTCTTGTCCATATATCCTGGTAATTTTCCCAATCATGACAAATGTTAATAGAATTTAATGAATTGTGAAAAAATTTTAGGGAGAGAGGAAAGATATTTTATAGAAAACCTTTAAAGAGATGGTGAAACTACCATCCAAAATGCTTCAGGTTGCTCAAAGACCAAAGTCCCATGGCTGTGGTAGAGAGGGAAGTTGGGAAATTAAGAGGTTTTGGTAGGTAAAATGCTTTGATCACTTTGGCTTCTGAGGAATGACTGATATTTAGAAAGAATTTCTTGCCATCAGAGTCATGGAAGAGTTCATCGGATGAATTTATGTAGGGATGATTCCCCCCCCAAGAAATGTGCAATGAAAGATTAAATAATTTCTTGTAGGAAATATTGTACTGGAGATATTCAAGCATTCATGGTTCAAAGATCTTAAAGGTTTTCTCCAATTCTGAGAGTCTGAAAAATTAGCATAGACCCTTTCTTTGTTTATAATTTTATAACTCCAGCTGCAGACATGTCTAAGTGTAGATAAAAATGTGAGGATAAAAACACAGAAAAATGTGGAGACTGCGAAAGACTAATTTAAGAACTAATTCAGATTGGGCCCTGCCTTCCCAGGTATATTGTGGAGTTGAAATACTCTCATATTGGTGGAGGCTTATAATAAATGTAGATATAGAGAAAATCAAAGTAACTTACAGGAACTCAGAGAAAAGCGTACGGTTGGGCTGTATGAACAGAAATGTAGGGTACTGGAGTTAGGCAGTCTTAGCAGTACCATTCTGCCCTGTCTGACCAGGTTATTGGATCTTGCAGACCCAAGTTACTCAACTTGTTTATCTATTTATTATCAAGGTATAACTTACCTCTTTCAGCTTTTCATTCTACAGAATTTGAACGCTGTAGATAGCCATGTAACAACTACTACAATCAAAATATAAATTGTCCGATTGTTTCCCTGAATGCCCTGGTTCATCCATGTAAACCCACTGTCCTTTTTCAGTATCCATGGTGTGATCTTGATCTAAAATGGCTCCTACACGCTCACATGTTTGTACAGTGACTGCATGACGGGGCAGTTAGAGGCTGGCTTGCTGTTTGGAAGTGAGATCTACTGGGAGGAGGCAGTCCCTATGGGTGTGATCCAGAACAGGTTATCACTTTCTGGCTCCTCCCTTCTCTCTGCTTCCGGCTGCTGTGAGGTGAACAGCTTTTCTTGTCCTATGTGTCTCTGTTGTGCTGTTTCTTCTCTGGAGCAGGTTGACCATGGGATGAAATAGGAGCGAAAATCATCCTTTCATCCTTTAACTTGTGAGTGTCAGGTGTTGCATCTCTGCAGTGAGGACAGTGACTAAGACAGCCTGATTCCCGGCAGCGCTCCTCTGAGTTCTTGCTCTGTTCTTTTCCTGTTCTGGAGTGTTATAAGTGAAATATATAATATGTAGTCTTTTGAGACTGGCTGACTTCCCTCATCCTTAAGCCTATGATATTCATTCATATTTTGTGTAGCAATAATTTATCCTCTTTTATTGATGAATTGTATTCCATTCATCGATGGGCCATAGTTTATCAGTTCATTGGCTTATTGGAGGACAATTCCCATTGTTTCTAGTTTTGTTAAATTATAACAAAGCAAAGACACCTGGACTGGTGGGGTGCACCTTGACCCAGCACCAAGGGAGGCTGAGGCAGGAGATTTGAAAGTTCAAGTTCTGCCTGGGAAATTTAGCTAGATCCTTCCTCAAAATTAAAATTAAAAAGTACTGAGGATGTAGCTCAATGGGAGAGGATCCCTGGGTTCAATCCATAGGGCTACCACAAAAAAGGAAAAGACAAAATGAAACAAAACCCTAAGTAAATTCACAAATAGTTTTATTTGTGAATTCTCACTTTCTCTTTGGAAAATACTTAGGAATGGGAGAGTTTGGTTATATGTTAAAATAAATTTTGAGAAGGCATGTATAAAAGTCCTCACCATCTATCTTTCTTTGGTTATACCTATTATGTGAAAACAACTTTCAATATTCCTTTGTGTGTGTGTGTGTGTGTGTGTGTGTGTGCGCGCATGCGTGCGTGTATGCACATGTGCATGTGTGCACACACATTCTAGACAGTTTAATGATTGGCTCAATGGAACAGTGTTTTGATGTTTATCTGCATGTCTTCCATGAGTTTCATGCACTTATAGGCAGATCTTTGGGAGGTGAGTTGTTTATGGAGGCTTATGCTTATTGCAGCTGGAGTTTGGACAGAAAAGACAGGTCACTGGGGCTGTATCGTGGGTTTATACCCTTTGTAGCTCCTCTCTTGACTCTCTCTGCTTCCTGGATGTCTTGCTATGAGCTCTTCCCTACTGCCCTGCCCTTCTGCCAGGCCATCCTGCTTTGGAGCAAGATGACTATTAATTGAAATGTCTACAAACTGTGTGCTAAAATAAACTTCTACTCCTTCACATTGTGGATGTTGGATGTTTTAGTGATAGGAACGTGACTAAGACAGGATTTTTTTGTTTTCTTGGGTTTTTTTTACCAAAGAAGTAGTCATTGCTGTGACACTACCTGATCATGTGGTTTACATGCTTTCTTGAACTGGTTTGAGGGAGAAGTTTGGAAATGCTGCATACACAAACAGCCCCAGAATGCTATAAGCTAAAGCTAAACTTAGTGGAAGATTTTGGTCAGAATTTAGAAGACCAGAATGCTGCTTAAAAAGGCAGTTGGGAAAGACCAGGCTTAGGTGATTTCATTTTGTAACAAGGACTCCATTGGTAAATGGACTACAAATAATATATGCTATGCTCTTGTAGAAATTTGTGTATAGTTTTCTTATATTCTGAGGCTTTGAAGAAGACTGAAATTAGGGGTGGTAGACTAATTAATCTGGCAGAGGAAATTTTGAGGCAGCCTAATGTTGAGACTGTGGCATGGGTAATGTTGGGAGCTTTTACCAAACTCTATGGATTTGGGTTAATAATATAAAAACATTTAGAATTTGGCCAGAAAGGAAGCTCCAGTAAAGTTGGGGCCTGTAACATTGAAGTGAAGGAGAGCTTGGTTGCTTACAGGGTTAGAATTTAAAGAAAAAAAGTGCCAAATACTTTACAACTGAAGAATTTAAAAGATGGCTTAAGGGCATTACAGGAATAAGTAAAATCCCACCTTTCACAGATTTAAACTTGGAAAAGGAAAACACTGCTTTAAGAGAGCCCTGAGGCCCAGAAAGACAATGCCTCCACAGGGTATTTATGCAGGGGATTCTCTGTGCTCAGCCATCCAGACATGTAGAGACTGGTGCAACCACCATGTCAGGAGTCTGACTACTGCTCAAGCTGGTGGCACCTTCTATGTGGTTCTGACTTAGCAGCATGCAAATGCAATAGTTCTTCTGTCATGGGGGTCAAGGCTTGTGTACCTGAGATGGCAGAGTGTAAAGCTGTGAGAGTGAAGTTAAAAGTACAGAGAAGACCCCAGAAAGTTGGGGAAGCCAGGCATGTAGAACTTCTGAGCAAAGCTGCAAACAGTGAGCAAAGCCAACCCAACAGCTACGAAAGCTACAACCACAGGCAGTGATGTAGGGGTAGGGCTGTTGAAGCTGTTTGGTATCCACATCTGACAACATGTTTTGCATGAAGAAAGGCACATGAATCTTTTGGGGATCAGGGAAGAATATCATGGTTTGTATCTACATGACCTCCAAGAGCCTTTGGCACTCATAGGTGGAGCTTTGGGAAGCCGAGTGACTACACAGCTTATAGCTTACTTGCGGTTAGGAAGCCGATTCTGATCAGGAGAGGCATGTCACCAGATATGTGGCCTGGAGAGGTTTGTCTCCCTCTCCAGCTCTTCCCTTGACTCTCTCGGCTTCCTGGATGCCACACCATGAGCAGCCGTGCTCTGCCATGCTCTTCTACCATGTTGTCCTACACTGGACCCAGCCAACTATGGGCTGAAATCTCTCCAAGCTGTCAGCCCAATGCCTCTTTTCCTTTGAGTTGTGGGTGGTGAGTATTGTTTCTGAGAGATGAGGAATGCAAGTAGGACAAACGCATTAATTATAGAAAGACAGAAGAGGCAACAAAGGTGGCTAACGCAAATAAGTCGAAAATATTGCACAATTAAATATACTGCTTTCTGGAAGTTCATCATATAAATATGACAATTAGGAGGATTCAAACCAGACCCTAATAAAAAAAAATTATTAACATTTCATAGAAAAATCAATGAAAACATAAAAATGAAATAATAAGCAAAGAGTAAAAATACCTTATGAAATTCTAAAGTAATTAGACAAGTAATACCAAAATTATTTCCATATTCTAGAACTTGGAATAAACTATTTCTTAAAGACAACTAATAAAATACAAATGTACGTTAAATGCCTGTGGGTAGGAAAAGCTATTAAGTTAGCCAGAACACTTAGGAATCACAAATTACACAACAAAATAATAGTAGTTCATAGCAGTGGCATTCAGCGGGAGTAACCTGAGTTTAAATCCTAGTTATGCAGTTTATGAGCAGTGATGTTATGAGCAGGGCAAGTTCCTTTTCCCTTCCTGGGGATGAAACCTTCCTCACTGGGTCGTTACAAGTGTTACTCGAGAGGGTGTTTGCCCGTGTGTTAGCTCAGCGCTTAGAAGAAAGTAAGCGCTCAGTTGTTACTGCTGCCACCGGTCCAAGTAGCGGTAGTCCAAATCAACCCAAAGAAACCGTGTTTTTCTTTTTAAATCTTTTTCTTTATAATTACTTACAAATTTAAACTGATGCTTAGTATCTTTGGCCTAATATTTGAACAAACCTTGTCATAGAGTTTTGGAGCTGAGAGAAAGTCCAGATCAGATGTCTAGTGGTTCATCTGACAGAGGTGGAAACAGTCACCCAAGGGTTACTACTTCTCAAGATTCTAGCTGCCTGCTGTGGCAGACCCAGTGCTAAAAACCCACTGTCTCTTCTCAGCTCTGTTCCCTTGCACATCACCACTAAACACCTCCCGGTCACCAAGCACAGGCCCGCATAGAGAATCCTGTTCATTCACTTCACGTTTTTAACATTTAAAAAAGCTGATCTGTCATGGGTCTATAGTTTCCAGTTTTTTTTTTTCCAGTTTCTGAAAGCTGATTAAGGGACTGGATTTCGCTAAGTGGAAGGAAGACACAGTTCAAGAGACCAGCACACTCTCAGGTGCTCTCACCTTGGAAGAGATTTATAGCTCTATTCACATTGACCATGCCCTTTGCCAGTGCTACCATCCCATGGGATCCCATTCTCAGTTTTTCCCCAGATTAGCCCACACTTCTATAATTTGTAGTCATTTTTCTCCCTAAAACATTTAGGGGTTTAAATGCTTTCTAATTACAGATATCACTTGTTTCTCCTTCTAAATTTCTTTTTTTTTATTTTAAAAATATAATTTAAAAAAAGATATTAACAAACATACACAAAGTAGCATAAGAATAGTACAATCGAATCTGAGTTACAGATAGGGTGACAGGGAATCATCAGTGGAGGCTGTATTACATATTGATAATTTCTAATTGTATATTCAGGAAAATAGGTATAGACATGCAAAATTGATCAGACAATTAATCATCAACTATTCCTTATGATAAAGTAACCTAAGTCAGTAGTACAACTTCTTTTTATAGTGTGAAAGCAAAAAGAACTACATCAGCTACAACAGAAAAAGAAAGAGAAAAATAAATAAATAAACAAAAAGGATTAACAAAGAGACACAAAGTAGCTCAATAAATTTATAATCATAATTGAATTATAGACAAAACAACAGAAAACCGACAATAGTTGTTGCATTTGATATTGATATCTTCAAAATGTATGCTCCGAAGAACACATAAAGACACACAAAATTGATCAAACAATCAGTCATCAACTATTCCTTACCATTCAATGACATAAGTCAATAGTAGAACCATGTTAACCATCCTGCACATATGTATATACATAGATACTTACATACATACATACATAAATTTTTGCCTCATTCTTTTCTCCTTTCCCTCATCCCCTCTGTTCTTTACTTTTGAACAGATTTCCTTCATGACTCTTAGTTTATGTTCCCACCCTCAGGTTCTTACACTAGTGACACAATACGTTGCCTGCACATGAACCTCTGATTTATTTCACTTATGAGTATGGTGTCTAATTGTGACCATTTGCCTACGAAGGCTCCATATCTGTCCCTCTTTATAGCTGAATAATATTCCATTATATAAAAATGCCACAATTTTTTAATCCAGTCTTCTGTGGATGGACACTTGGGTTGCTTCCACATTTTAGCTATTACAAATTGCGCTGCTATAAACATGGGTGCACATATATCAGAGTGATATGATGCTTTCAGATCTTCTGGGAAAATACCCAGAAGGGGAATAGCTGGTTTGAATGGAACCTCTAGACCTAGTTTGCCGAGGAATCTCCAAACTGCTCTCCACAGTGGTTGCACCAGTCTGCATTTCCACCAGCAGTGTAATAGAGTCCCTATTTCTCCACAGCCTCGCCAGCATTTGTTATTGGATGATTTTTTCATACTGGCCATTCTTACTGGGGTGAGATGGAATCTCAGTGTTGTTTTTATTTACATTTCTCAGATGACTAAGGATGTGGAACATTTTCTCATATATTTATTTGCCATTTGTATTTCTTTATCTGAGAAGTGTGTATTCATCTCAGATGCCCATTTCTGGATTGGGTCTTTGAATTTGGACATGTACATGTTTTTTAATTCTTTGTATGTTCTAGATAGAAGACCTTTGTCTGAGGGACAGCTAGCTAGGATTTTTTCCCAATTTGTGGGTTTTCTTTTTACTTTGCTGGTGATTTCTTTAGATGTACAAAACCTTTTCAGTAGGATGAGGTCCCAGTTATTGATTCTTTGAAGTGTTTCCCTTGCTGTTTC
>PVLD010011785.1:0-63603 GCA_004027595.1 Dinomys branickii
TGCCTCGAGGCTGTGGCCTCCTGCCTCTCCACTGTGTGGGTGGCTGCGAGTGGGGAGTGGTGGGGTGCATCGGCAGGGACATCAGAGCCACAGCAGCTCCCAGGGATCCAGCCAAGGAACAAATGGGAACTGGAGCACAACAGCAAGAGAGAGCTGCAGATGGAGGTGGATCACACGGCCCCACGCCCTTCTCACTCCAGCATCAAGCAGGAAGCATGAACTGAGTTACTGGGCTTCAGCTCCCACCCTGAACGCCCTCTGTGAGCACCTTGAGCCTCGGCGGCCTGCGCAATCACCACCTGTTCCTGACAGCAATGGGAGGAGTCCACAGGCTTCAGGACACACCCCAAACTACTAATACAAGCAACAAGAGTGTCTCCATACTGCTTGCATACATGAACCTTGTATGAACCCATGGCGACCGGGTAGGCAGCAGAGAGAGAACCTCCCGGAGGAATGCCACTCAGACATAGCAATATAGCAACATGTGAAGGACAGAAAGGAGGGAGGTGGATATCCTGAACTCGAGAGGGATCTGAAATGGGAACTGAAACCCTTGGAAAGACTAAGCAAAACCTCCTCTGGAGGAGGAGATCGGAGATCTGCCATGGCGCAGTCGGAGGGAGACGAGACAGAGAGGGAGGAGGTCGCCGCTCCAAGCACAACCTTGGCCCATGCCCTCATTTCGGCATTCGCAGCTTCAACTTCGGAGACCCATTGCCCAGCTGCAAGGGGTGGGAAATGGTAATGCTGGAGATCAGGAGGAGATGGGAGGAGAAGAAAGGGCCTCTGGCATCAAGGCAACGGGACAGAGCCAAAAGGGTCACAGAGGGCGCCTCGATGGGGGCGCGTGCCCCGCGGCTGCTCCGCTGAGGGCCCCGTGGCTGCCCCGCAGTGGGCCCCGCGGCTGCCCCGCACTGGGCCCCGATGCTGCTGTGCAGTGGGCCCCATGGCTGCTCCGCAGTGGGCCCTGTGGCTGCTCCGCTGCTGCTCCGCAGTGGGCCCCGTGGCTGCTCCGCTGAGGGTCCCACTCAGGGCACCTCATGGACTGGACCCGCCCCCACCAATAGCACGACGACAGGGTGGAGCTGGCCGGTCCGCTGTGAGCATATGTGCTTTCCCACCTCCAACCATGGCAGTTTTTATACACCCATGTATGTTATGGTATAGTCTGAGGCAGTTATATTTCTTCCCAAGGCGAGAGTCCAGGGTTATAGATAAATCCAGGAGTACAGTTATTATCACAGGGAAGATGACTGATTGAGTGGTAGGGCAACGGAGATGAGGGAGGAGATAAAACGAACTGATCAAAAGGGCCATCATCTGTGTAACTGAGTAACAAAGGTGAAGGTAACATTATGTAGGACAGCATCCAGAGCTAATTCCCTTCTGTGTTCTCTATAATTCTGTATTTCCTCAGTCGTTTTTGTACTAGCAGAAGTGAAGATAACTTTATATTATACAGCATCCAGTGCAAATTCCCTACTATCTTATCTACAATTTGGTATTTCCTTTAATGTTTTTGTGTTAACTAATGTGAAGATAACTATGTAATACAACATCCAGTTCTAATTCCCTGCTATATTCTGTATAACTTTGTATTTTCTGTATTGTTTATGGCTTTTCTGGTTCACATGCCTCCATTTTTTTGTCTTTAAAATAAAATTTAAAAAAAAAGAAAAGAAAAAGAAACAGGCTCTGCACAGCAAGTTTGGGCCATGTAAAGGTAAGAAAGAAGTGCACCCTACGGCGTAGGATGGTCCACCAGGCAAGGGAGAGAACACAGAGGCAAAGACTCAGAGTGGACGTCCTTGTTGTAGCTCCCTTTCCTCAGGCTGAGGGCAGGGCTAGAACAGTGAATCAAAAGTTCTCTTGAGAAGTTCACACGCAGGGCTTTGGGAACTGTTCTGTGCACGTGTCCTGGATACTGTCACACCAGTATTAGCTATGCCTGCTTTCCTGCCTCACCATCAACCACGGTAATAACATGAGCTCAGTGGGGAGGGGCAGAGGAGTCCTGCAGCGCAGGTCTCTCAGCATGGAGAGGGCTCTGGGTGTGAGCCCTCAGGACCTCCTCCAAGTACATTCAGGACCACCATGGGGATCTTTCCCAAAGGGGGACTGCTTTAGATCCCACCCAGCTTATGAAGAGAACAAACAGTTAAAAGCCCTTTGCTGCATTGATAGTAACATATCCACCAAGTGAAAAGAAAGCGTCCTTTTATGCAACTGATGACAGCGTATTCTCACACTTTTTAGAACACGTTCATGCTCAGTCTCAAATACGTGTGTATCGCAGCAGGATCTGCTGCATATCCTGTTGCTCACAGTCCATCCATTTGTTTACAGCCTATACCAGGACTGCAGACAGCTTTGCACCTTAGCTGGGCAGAACAATCTGCAGGGTTGGGGCCACTGTCTCAGGAAGCAGCACCTGGATGCTTGCAAACATGTTTCTCCTTTGCACAGCCAGCCACTCATTTCAGAAACATGGCCCAGAGCAGTCCCAGGCCTCCGGACCTAAGCCCAGCACTGGACAGGATCCTAGGAAGTTCCCAAACCCACCTACCTGTAGAGTTAAATTGCAGGTTTTCTGACTCCCATCACAGAAAAAGGATTTTCAGGGTGCATCTGTAAGAGGCAGAAGTGTAAAGAGTATGTACTCAAAGAAACAGTGTGGGCGCTCAAGAGGGAGAGGCACATTATGATCTGGAACCAGGGATACTGATGGGGCTTGGGAGTGTCTACAACGTAGGTGATCTAGGATGTGTATTGCAGAGATAGGAGGTTAGGGTGTGGCAAATCAGGCTGGGGAGGTAGGCCCACCCTGTTCATTACAAGTCCTCAGACACATAGGCAGAACAGTTACAGTTCCCAAAGTCCTGCATGGGGACTGCTCATGAGGACTTGGGCAGGTTTTCAATAGGATGCCCTAGACCTGATGTCAGCCTGAGGTGTGGGACCCCAGCACCGCCTCTCAGGACCCGTATGCAGCAGTTTTCATAGGTGTCCTAGAGATTTGTTGGTGGTATAAAAGGACACAGACTCCCCAAAGAGCTCACTACCGTGGCTTTCCTGGAGACAGCGCGCCCTGTGTCCTCCAGGGCGTACTTTTTTCCTGCTTTTTCCTCTTTTACTCATCCCAAGCAAACTCCGCAAAGCCAGTTTCTCTCTCACTCTTCACTCTTACTGTGTCAAATAAACTTTGTTGTTGTTTTTCGCTCATTTCATCCAATTCTTTATTCGAGATGAGAAGGACCTGGAAACCAACTCTAGAAGGAGATGTGAGCCACTAAAAAATGTGGTAACATTTATTTGGTGAGTTACTTTTAGGAGACTACCTAGTAACATCCCTACTATCTGTTGCCTTACCCATCTGGCAGGCTAAAAATGCAAACTATTTACATGCATTTGAAGTTGAGGTAATTCTACTAATTCCACCAAGATGGTTTATTCTTTGAGGGTGGAGGTCTCTGGGAGGAAGTGTAATTTACAGGTGAAAAGCACAGGCCCAAAACCCAGTTTATAGGGTTATTGTATCTTTAAGACCTGTAAGAATATTTTTTGAATGAGTTTCCTGGAAAGGAAAAAGGGCTTAAGTAACTTTTGTGTCCTGAAGCTGCAGTTTTCCTTAAAATAAGGTTTGAATCCTGAATTTGTCTTTACTTCTCTGCCTGGATGTATGAAAATGTTCACATTTGGCGGTGCTGGCGTGACCACAGTATCCCAACCGCCCCGGGATACTCTACAGACCTTGAATCCTGGTTGGGGAACAGAGGAGCCTTGTCAGTACCAACCATGGCTGATGTTCCAGGACTGTCTGCTCTGTCCCTCCACACTGCCCTTCTCGTTGAAGCCAACACAGCTGCTCAGCTGTAGCGTCCATCCTCTGAGAGAAAACTGCCCTGCTGAGCTCAGGACGGGACTCCTGGAGCTCTTGGGAGATACTGGGGTGGGGCGGAGACAGTGGGGTGAGTTTCATAAGGCCATGTACACTATAGGTGACACTATGTGCCCTACTATGGGCCTCAGCACACTGCTCACTTAGAAAATCAGGAAGTAGTTGTGAGTATTCAGACATCTTCAACACAGGAAAAAATAAAATGTGGGTTTTCTGCAAGAGAAATTTGTATCCTCTTCCCATTTGAGTTTGTGGAAAAGAATCCAAAACCACCCGGTAAAATCACCCAGCCCTCCCCAGAGCTGTTCAGTCTCCCCGTGCCTGCCACGCTGCCCGCTGCCCACTAGAGGGGCTTGTTCTGGTGCCAGGGCTGAGCGCACGCTGAGACGGCTGCACCCAACCACCTGCGCCCATGAAATCTGGCGGGCTTCGGGCTCCACACTAAACACCGGCCTGAACGGGGAAACCTTAGAAGGGTTAAATCCTCTGGATTAGCTCCCCAGGGGATATTCTGCCCAATATGGAGAAGCGTTCAATGAGTTAATCCCACAATATTCTAGACCCCCCCCCAATATTTTAATCTAATAAAAAAACACACAAGGCCCTGCCTGAGTTCCATTCCCGGTTCCAGAAACAAAACAAAACGAAACAAAACACATTCTTAAAATACTTCCTACATAGTCTGTTACTCTCGGAGACGGTGGAGCGCTGGGCTCGGCTGGACCCTCGGCAGAGGTGATTTCTGTGCGGCGCCCGAGGGTAACAAGTCTTCCCTTCATCAGTAGGTGGCGCCCTGCTTCGGCCGGCTGCCGGGCTCTGGACGCCTGCTACAAAAGGACCAGCAGGGTAAAGCACACCTGGGACCCAGTTTACTCTGGAGGCTGAGGCAGGCGGGTTGCTGCGAATTCCAATGAACCTGGCCAACAAGAGACACCCCCTCACCATCTCGGGGAAGGGGAGAGATGCAGTAACACCGCATCTTCGTGTTTCTGTCTCATGAATCAGTGCAGCCTGGGTGTGCAAGCTGCTGTACTCTACAGATGTTGGGGTTCCCGGTTCCTCACCTCTGGTTTTTCCCTATCTCTAGATCACTGTTTTTCTCTACATCATCAAAAGGGGGTCTCGGAAGATCTGGTTCCAGCTCACAGGAGCTCGTAAGATTGCATGAGCTATGATTTGAGGCCCAGCCCGCAGATGGCACACACCACCTTCTCTCACATTCCCTTGGTGAAAACTCTGTCGCCTGCCAGCCTGGCCCTGCCAAGTTACGGCGGTGTTGAGAAACGAGCTGGGAGATCACAGTACAAATCTATCTCTGTATCTGGATCACCCAGCAGCCTGCAGGAAAGCAGAGACTAGAGTCAAGGTCGTCACTGTCCAAACTTTCGGCCCGCCTGGGCCAGGGGAGTGAAAAGGAGCTGTCAGGGCCTGCATATAAAACACACGGCCTAGTTGATTATGTAAGCGGCGAAACTTGCTTCTTAATATAGTTCTTAATATAACATTAATATTACACAGCAAGCTGGGCGTGGTGGCACACACTTGTAATCCCAGCACTGGGGAGGCTGAGGCAGGAGGATCGTTTCAAGTTCGAGCCCAGCCTGGGTTACAAGGTGAGCTCAAGGCCAGCCTGAACTGCATAGCAAGACCCTGTCTCAAAAGTACTAAAAATAAAGAAAAAATTATAGAGCAAACATAAACATAAAGCTGGTGGGAGACTATTAAGAGCACTTCTAGACTTTGTTGAGGTCCAGAAAAATCTACATTTGTAATCCCCACGGAAAAGTTACTGCAGTCATAATAAGTTAATCCCAATCTATCACTTCTGCTGTGACGCATGGCGAGAATAAAGACACTAAGGTGAATTTGTGTTTGTCAGGAGCCAAGGGGTCCTGAGCTCAGCTAGTAAAATGACTAATCGGGACAAGGGCCTCCACCCAGGGCCCAACCCGGGCTTCATACATTCATGAAGGGGGCAGTGGCTTGAGGATGAGTGGCTGTGAGCTGGGCTGGGTAGGAGGCCTGAACTCACCCCTGCAATGTGCAGAGAAAAGGATGTGCAGAAAGAATAATCTGCACAATAGTCCTCAAGGAGTAGCTAACGTTTTGGGATCACTGCTTCGCTGTGATGTGTAATCTTTTATGCCCTGAGAAGTCATAGCCCCTTATCTTGAGGCTGGGTCTCAGCCGGCGCCAGGGCTACACCCAGCCTCGCTCACACATGTTGTCTGGGAGTCGTAGGCATCGCTGACCCGTTGAATTGCTTTCAATACTACACATCAACACGTCACTAGACCCATTTGCATCGCTTAAAACCAGTTGAGGGGATAAGGAAATCTCCTAACCAGTTCTGTACCTATCAATACGTGGAAATAAGGCCAGGTTTAGCCAAAATGGAGACAACTGTTTTTGTTTCAAGGAGAATCGTCCAGGCGGTCCTGCACAGGAGATTTGATGACATAAATGCCTGGCTTCGGGGAAGCAGTTGCAGTGAGTTCCCAAGGTGCTTGCGAGAGATTTTGTATCCACTTTTACTCTTTTTGTGCTTCACCATTGAGAGGCTGAGGCAGGAAGATACCTGTGTGTTGGAGGCCAGCCTGGGCTCCATAGTGAGTTCAAGGCCAGTATGAACTACATAGCGAGACCCGGTCTCAAAACAATTAAAATTAAGAGCCAAAAGTATGACAATGACAACAGAGGCCAGGAAGAGAGAAACTGAAGAGCCTATTGTAGCTTCCTGCATATGCAGTGCTGTAATATCGAGGTACACTGAGATACCTGAAAGATGATGGCTACACTGAAGTAAACACTAAACTAATGTCATAGGCAGCCGAGTTAGACAGAAATATCACAGGCAGTCGGACAGGGCCGGGCCCTGGAAGGAGCCAACCCTGCAACTGTGGGAGAGACGGGCCAGACCTCAAGACAAAAGATGAAACAAATACACCCACAGACCTCCCTAAGGATGGCCATCAGGGGCTGACGTTCTACATAGGTATCAATCACCTTGAAAAAGCCAGAAGAGTCACAAACCCAACACCCTAAAGGAAAATAAACCCCCTGTTCTGTATTCATGTCTGTTGGTACATGACTCGATTCCCCATTTCATCCTGATTTAATCAGTTTTACCTGAACAATTATACTTGCAATCTTATTGGTTGACCATAGTTTTGTCTCACTTCATTCCCACCTTATGAGTTCCTGTGTTTCCCACGTTGGACCCACCTCACGTCACAGATTTGCTCTATAAAAGTCCCTAGAGAAGGCAGGGTCCTTGGCAACCCACTCGGTTCCCTTCTGTCCCTCACTCAGACAGAAGCTTTCTTTCCCTCAATAAATATATTCTTCTCTTAACCTCCGTTGTTCCTAAAATTCATTCTTCGATTTTAGAGAACACGAACTTGTCCCAGATATCTTTCAGGTTGGGAGATCCGCCTCCCCCCATATCACTGGGCATTTCTTTCCCCTATATCACTCACATAACAGAGTTATAACTAACAAGTCAACAGGTGAAATAAAATACCATTTTAAAAACATAATACAAGACACCAGCAGTGGTGGCTCATGCCTAGCACTCTGGAGGCTGAGGCAGGAGGATCACAAATTCAAGCCCAACCTGAGCAACTTAGTAATGTAGCCAAGATCCTATCTCAAAGTTTAAAAAAAAAAAGGAAGAAAGAAAAGAGCTAGAGGTATAGCTCAGTGGAGAGTCCCTAGGTTCACCAGAAATATACACACAACACACAAACCCAGAGAGGAGAAAGGAAGCAGAAATGGATAAGAAAAGTAGGAAATAATGACCAAGATGGTAGATAGAAGCATAACCGTATTAATAATCAGACTGAACAGGAATTAAAATGGTAGACAAAGGCCTGCTAAGAAAGCACACCAAGAATGCCCACCAAACCCAGTGGACCTGTGCAGGCAGGCCTGACCACAAGACAGCCCTCCCTTTGTGTAGCCCTGCTTTTACTGTCTTTGTGTAACTGATGGCCTTGCAATGTGAGATGTCCAGACTCCAGCAACCCATGATGTCACCCAGCTCTCCAATCATAGGCGCCAAATGTGCCTATGTATCTCTCTGCTCACTTTCCCTTTAAAAGCCCTGAAACCCCACTTAGCAGGGCTCTGGCTCTTTAGAGAACCTAGTCAGAAGCCCACGGATGTAATAAACTGCCTCCTAAACCCTCTTGGTGCCGTTTTCTCCCATGTTGTCTGTTTTCTGCAACAACATGATTTAAACTGAAAGAGTGATTGTCACCCTGGTGTGGAGGCATGCTCTTTCAATATCAGCACATTGGGAGGCTGAGGCAGGAGGGTGGCAAGTTCAAGCCCAGCCAGGGTAACTCAGGAAGTTAACAAGACTTTATCTCAAAATTTAAAGGGGGGCTGGGGATATAGCTCAGTGGCATAAGTGCCAGTCTGGCAAGCACAAAGTGCTGAGTTCAATTCCTGATACAAAAAAAAAAAAATTCAAAATTTAAAGGGGATTGGCAGTGTGCTGTGGGTGTATCTCAGTATAAAGGCTCTGGGTTCAATCAAAAATTATCGGCAAGCCCTGCAGTAAGCCCAATCTCCTGCCAGGAGTATGCCACCACACCAGGGTGACTCACAGCAGAAAGAAAGAAAGAAAAAAAGAAAGAAAGAAAGAAAAAGAGGCAAGAGAAACATAGCAATACAGTGGGATCTGGGGTGACCAGTTGTTCACAAGGAACAGAAAGCCAGAGGCAGCCTGAACCTCAGCAACTATTAATTGATTTTTTAAGGCCAGAGTGAACTACATAGCAAGGCCCTATCTTAAAAAATAAACACTAAAAATAAAATGAAACAATACTAATGAAATAACATTTTAAAAATAAGTCATACCATGACTCAGTGTTTCTACGTAGACAACAGTTTCAGAGCACACAAAGCGAAAACAGAACTGCAGAGAGGCAGCCAAATCCACAACTATAGTCAAACATCTCACTTCCTCTCTTGTGAGAATTGATCTTTAAAAAGTAGAAAGAAAATCAGTAAGATTATAGAGTGTAGTGTCCCACTATCAACCAATGCAACCTGGTGAACAGCTAGGGAACAGGGCCTCCAACCACAGAACGCAGGCGTTGCCCCCAGCTGCAGGCAGAGCCTTGAACAAGATCACCCATTGTTTGGAGCTGAGCTGTGCCATTTCCCTCCACCACTAAATTCTATGCAGAAGCTGTAACCTCAAGTCAAGAATGTGACTGTATTTGGAGGTTGGGGATTTTGTAGGTGGTGGATTTTTTTTCCCCTTTAGCGGTGCTTGGATTTGAACCCAGAAAGCACTAGGCTACACCCCTAACTCCTTCTCGTAAGTTCTATTTCAAAACAGGTTCTTGTTAAATTGCTAAATTGCCTGAACTAGGTTTGAACTTGGGATTTTCCTGCCTTGGTTTCCCAGAGTGCTGGGATGACAGGCGCGCGCCATTGCGCCTGGTTGAAGGTAGGTCTTTAAGAGGTTAAATGAGATCATAACGGTAAGAACTAATCCCATGTGACTGATGACCTTATAAGAAAAAGAGGATTAGGAGATGGCATAAACATGTCATGACTATGTGTGAGCCCAGCCTGGGCAGTTTAGAGAGACCCCGTGTTGAATTTAAATAAATAAATATTACAAAGGGGTTGGGGGTGTAGCTCAGTGTGAGTACCCTGTCAGTCCCCAGTGTTGGGGGGAGGGGGAGAGGTTTATGCTAATAAATCCAACTACTTATTTGCAAGGAAAATTCTTGAAGACAATACACCACTTGTATTGTAATACAAGAATAAGTAAGTATAAATATTTATTTGGTCTTTTCCTGGTGCCTAACACGGAGCTCCTAAAGCCTACAGGCACGAGGAGGATCTTCTGTTCTAGTATTTGCTTTTGGCCCCAGTTCCTGGTTACCAGTTCCTACAATTCTGTAATTACTCTTTTGTAAGAAGCTGTTTGAGGATCTGACCTGAGCCTTTATTGCTTTCTAAAAACCAGCCAGTGTTCTGATGGGTAAGGGGCAGTGCAGAAGGCCTGTAACCTGGTGTCAGCTGGCTTGGCAGCACCCAGCTGTGACATTTCTCCTTCAGTCAAGGGTAAGAGCCCCCACAGGCAGCCTCAGGACGCTGATCCCTTCACCCCACACAGGATACCGGTTCCAGGTGTCCTCCAGGGAGCACTGGCTGGACCCATGCACCAGTGCTGTCCTTGCAAAGCCTCCTGGTTCTTACCAAGGATCAGGCTGACAGCTGCACCTTCCTTCTTCAAAACCTCGGAGCTACCCAAAATCGACATTAGAAAATGAATAGCTTTCCTATACACCAATAGCAAGCTAGCTAAGAAAGGGATCAGGAAAACAATGCCATGCGCACTAACTTCAACATCAAATAACTAAAATACCCAGGGGTCAACCGTTACAGAATGCAGGAACAGACCGGATGGGAGACGCGGCACCGGGGCACCTGGAAGGCTAGCTTTATTACGCCAGCGGGCTGTGGGACCCTGAGGTCCAAATCACCGGCCACGTCTTGGGGTTTTATAGTCACTTACAGGGGCTGTTAGAAGGAAGTACAAAGGCAGGTAACAGGATAGTCTACGATCAGTTACGTACATTTGGTCATATGTTCGTTGTCAGGCAGTTTTACTTTAAACAAGTGAGGAGTCTCTCTTTTATCATTTAGCAGAGAAGTCAAGGGCCAGTGTGAGCAGGAAGAATCAAGCATTGTCTTAGGCCGAGCCGGTCTATCTCTAGGTGATAAATGCTTGCAGTAAGCTAACAGAATGCCAGGCCGTTTGGCTGAGCTGTACTTTCCTTCCAAGTTGCAGGTGGCGCTGCAATGCCAAGGCTGGTTGAGTTTTGTTATTCTCTAGTTATAAGAACAGGCTGAGCTTGTTTGTCCCATCCCTGAATACAGTATTAGAAATATGTTTTATTAATATTTCCTTCATACAACCAAGCAGAGGACGTGAAAGGCCTCCACAGTGGCTATTACAGAGAACTGAAGAGCAAAATCAAAGACACTGGGAGATGCCAAACTCCCGTGTTCGTGAGTTGGCAGAAAGAATGTTGTTAAAATGTCCATATTACCAAAAGAAATCTGCAGATTCAATGTAATTCCTATCAAAATTCCAATGACATTTTTCACAAAACTGTAAAAAAGAATTCTAAAATTCATATGGAAACACGAAAGACCTAGAATAGCCAAAGCGATCCTAAGCCAAAAAATAAAAAATAAAAAAAGCAAAGCTGAGTTCCTCACAGAACTAGAGAAAACAATCCTAAAATTCATACAGAACTAGGAGAGACCTAGACCTGCAAAACCAATACCAGGCAACAAGAGCAAAACAGGAGACACCAAGATCCCAGATTTAAAGTAACGTTATGAAGGTGCAGTGATTCAAAACAGCACACAGTACTTACACAAAAATAGACAACTGGATCAGTGGAACAGAACCGAGGATATGGAAACAACTCCAGACACATTCAGCCATCTCATCTTTGAAAAACAGGTCAAAAACTTACACTGGGAAGAAAGATGGCCTCTTTAGCAAAGGATGCTGGGAAAACTGGCTACCACATGCAAAAGATTGAACCTAGACCCATATATCTTAGCATGTACTAACCTAAGATCAAACTGTATCAAAGATCTAAGTATTAAAACAGAAACAGTTAACCTGCCAAAAGATAAAAGAAGTAAAACTTTTTAAGAGATAGGCATAGGCAAGCCCTTCTGAACAGAACCCAGTTGCACAAGAAATACAAACGGGATCATATCAAATTAAAAAGCTTCTGCTCCACAAAGGAAACAACCAACAGAGTGAAGCAACAACCCGAAAATTGGGGGAAAGATTGCCAGCTCAACCTCGGACAGAGGACTAATATTTATAATATATAAAGAACTAAAAATCAATTAGGCCCCCAAAATAAGACTCAGTGGGGCCAGGCTTGGTGGCACATTCCTGTAATCCCAGCATTCAAGAGGCTGGGGCAGGAAGGTCATTGGGCGTTTGAGGCCAGCCTGGGCTACATAGTGAGACCCTGTCTCAAAAAGACCAAAAAAAACCCAAAAACAACAACAACAACAAAAACTCAGTGGGTTGCTGAAATGATGAAAGAGTACAGCTGGATACATCAAAAAATGTTCAACATTGCTGGCCATTACAAGAATGCAAATTAAAACAACAACTGAGATCCCTCTTACTGAGAAAGATGGTTATCTTAAAAAATAAAATAATAACAAATTCTGATGGGGCCCCAGTGAAAAAGGAACCCTTCTACCTCGTTGGTGAGAATGTAAACTAGTCCAACCACTATGGAAATCAGTGTGGAGATGCCTCAAAAAAATCTAAAATGAGGAAACCAAAACTAAAAAATTCTATTCACTCCACCTATTTCTCCCACAGGTATCTTTCCAAAAGAGTTAAAGATCTGCCGCTACGTGATCCACACATACCCATGCTCACAGCAGCACGATTCATAATAACTAAATCTTAGAAATGGCCTCTAGGTCCATCAGTGGGTGCATGGATAAAGAAAATGCGCTGTTTATACACAGTGAGATACTAATCTGCCATAACAAAGCGTAAGCTTGGGTCGTTTGTGGGGAAACAGGTGCACCTTGAGACCACAACATCAAGTGAAATGAATCAGGCACACAAATTTCAATATGACATGGTTTCTCTTCTATGAGAAACTCAAAACATAAACAGATTAAAGAGAAAAATAAATGATAGGTGATAGGAAACCAGGAGACAGACCTTTCACAGATGGGAAGGGACTGAGAAATGGGGGAAAAAGGAAGGCAGAGGAGCGGAAGGGGACATAAAAAGAATTAAGATGTGTTATAGGCACGTATCAAATCCCCATAATGAGGCAGAGGCTGGTGGTGCCCACCTGTAATCCTAGCACTCAGGATGCTGAGGCAGAAGGATTGCCACAAGGTCAAGGCTAGTCTGGGCTACATAGTGAGAGCCTGTCTCAAAAAAAAAAAATCCCCACAATGAATATAAATATTATATACCACAAACATGTACTAACAAAAATAAAAACATGTTTAAAAATTACACAGAGAGAGTAAGGTTGAAGGCATCATAATATCTGACTTCAGGCAAGGGAGGGTGGCATGCACTTGTAATCCTAGCACTCAGAAGGCTGAAGCTGGAGGATCACCACTGAGTTCAAGGCCAACCTGAACTACATAGCAAGATCCTGTCTCAAAGAGAAAAAAAAAAAAAAACTGATTTCAAATTATACTACAAAGTCATAGTAACAAAACCAGCATGGCACTAGCACAAAAATAGACACATAAACCAATGATACAGAATATAGGGCACAGAAACCCATGCAACTTCAGCCATCTGATTTTGCAGAGAGGAGCCAAAAACGTGTGTTAGAAAAGAGATAGCTTCTTTAGCAAATGATGCTGAGACAATTGCATATTTATATGTAGAAGATTGAAACTGGATCCTTCTCTCTTACCCTAAAAGTGGATCACAGACATAGGTATAAGACTGGAAACTTGGGAACTGCTAAAAGAAAACATACAGGAAACACTTGAAACCATAAGCAAAGACAAAGACTTCTTGATAGAGGGAATGAAAATTAGTACAAACCCTATGGAAATCAGTTGGAGGTTCCTCAAAAAGCTGAAAGCAGAGCTATCATTTGACCCAGCTATGGCATTCCTTGGTACACATACAAAGGAGTTATAGTCTGCAGACCATAGGGATACCTGCACATTCGTATTTATTTTGACACAATAGCCAAGATATGTAAACAATTTCAGTGCCCATCAACAGATGTATGGGTAATGAAAATGTGCCACATATATGCAGTGGAGTATTATTCAGCCGTGAAGAATGAGATTGTGTCATAGCAGAGTAAGCCAGGCTCAGAAAGACAAGTATTACATGTTCACCTTAATATGTAGAATCTAAAAAGACCACATGAAGGTAGAAGGGTGACCACTGTCAGACAAGAGGAAGGGAATAAGAGAGTAGTAGGGAGCACAAGAGGGATAGGTAATGGGGGGTGAAACCCAGTATTTTGCAAAATTAATAATAGAGTATATTTTAAATTAAGTATAATTTAAATTAATAATAAAGTACATTTTAAAATACCTTCAGTGGTCTTATAACTTAAATTAATAATAAAGTACATTTTAAAATACCTTCAGTGGTCTTACATGTTTCTAGGTGAACACTGAACTCCTCTGTCTGGCTTTCTGAGTGTATCCTGCATGGCACCATCTTGACTTTTCAATCATTTCCCCCAAGTCTCCCGGGTTAATCCCATCACTGCTCCTGAGACCTTGTTCCTTGTGGACCAGTAGAAAGGGTCACCAGCTTTTGGGATGCCGGCATCTCCTTCTCAAGGTGATTTTTAGGTTCTTTCTGTCCTGAGCAACGAATTGCTCAAGACAAGCACAAAGTTTTATTAAAGGTAGGAAAAGAAATGGGCTCTGTAGAGTTTGGGCCAAGTAAAATCAGGGAAAGAAGTGCACCCTATAGCATGAGGATGGTCCACCAGGCAGGAGAGAACACGGTGACGAAGACTCAGTGCAGATGTCCTTGTGGTATCACCCACTCCTCAGGTGAGGTCAGGCCCAGGCCAGCCTATCACAAACCTGCTCCAATTCTTTATGCAGGGCTTTGGGGACTGTTGTGAATTAACAGGTCACGCCTACTTCCCAAGCCAGCTTGCCCACACCCTCATCTCCTGCCTCAAAGGGACAGAAACTGCAGAACCAGCTAGGCCACGATTCAAATCTTATGCTGTTTGTGACATTGAAGTGGTTCAGTGTCTGCAGCTGTAAAGTAAGGGTTTACATTTGAACCTTGTGGAGTTGTTTGTCATACACTTTACACAATGTCGGGCACATAGGAGGAAACCCTTGTATCGAAGTCATTATTGTTGTTATTACTATTCTCTGATCATTCAGGCCCTTTATGACCTTCAAAGCCTTTCCAAGGTCCCAGCACCTTAAAGCTGTCTCCATCCCTTACCTAGTGTAGCTCTTGGCAGTGAATAATTGATCCATCATACTGAGAAATGTTTCCCAACTAGGCAGGAAGAGATGGCACAGCCTGAGCACCATTTCAGAGTAGGAAACAGTGTTTTAAAATCTACATTCCCAATCCTAGGTTCACAGTCCGGCTTCTTCACCCATTATCTAAGTGACTCTGGGCAGGTCACCTGACTCCTCTGCCTTAGTTTCCCCATTTGTGAAATGGGTTGGCAACAATAATAACTGCCCACACAGAGTGGCTGTGGGGCCTCAATGGAATAAGAGCACCAGGCACATAGCAGCTGCTTATTTTGCTTATTTGTTTTTTGAGACAGGGTCTTACTATATAGTTCAGTCGGGCTGTGAACTAACTTCCAGTGATCCTCCCGCCTCAGCCTCCTGAGTGCTAGGATCACAGGCGTGCACCACCATGCCTGGCTAGCAGTTACTTAATGATTGTGTGGTGACTGAATACCTCACAGACCTGAAAGCAAGCCATTGCTGAGAGAAGGACAGGTGACATAAGTTAGCCCTGACTCTCACCATAAAACTCCACTTGGAAACACAGGCAAGCTCTGAGGGGTCTCTTTGGTCAGAGCACCACAGTAAAGTAAAGGAGCGGTAGCCAAAGTTGTTTCTCAGGAAATGATATGAAGCCAGGCAGGAAGCCCTAAGCTGGTCACTGGGGTACCTGACAGGTCCCTCCAAGTGAATTCCCTGCCCCCACCCCGAGATAAACCACATTGTTTTCTCTAATTGCCCCAAAGGACTGAAGACATACTAAAGCTGCCTTCTGAGGACTTTCTGACCTCCAGGAATCTGGGGTTTGCAGACCACCTGCCTGTGGTTATCATCACCCCCATCTTGGAGCAGGAGAAACCCAGGCTCAGAGAGCTTACCCCAGGCCATTCAGCAGCCACTCCGCAGGGCCGGTTCAAACCCAGACTCCCCAGCTCCCAAGTTCACACCCCTTCTGCTTCCCATGGTCCAAGATCGTAAAGTGAAGCGGCCATGGGTGTATCTCAAAACACACAGAAGGAGCTGAGTGCAGTAGTGTACAACAGTGATCCCAGCACTCCGAGAGGCTGAGGCAGGAGGGTAGAAAGTTTAAATCCAGCCTGGGCAACTGAATGACTTAGCGAGACTGTCTCAAAAAAGACACACAGAGGAGCTGCCTCAGACCACAGGGAGTACTCCAGCAATTAGATTTATGTTTGTTTGTTTTTTGAGACAGTCTCACTGTGCAGCCGAGGCTAACCTCAGACTCAGAGTGATCCTCCTGCTTCAGCCTCCCAAGTGCTGGGATTACAGCTATTCCACACTATACCTAGCAACTGCGTCATAGATTTTTAAAACTTCTGCTACACGCCGTGACTGAGGGATGGACTTTCTCCCAGCTGAGAAGGCTGTCTGGGTTTACAGCAAGAGATCCCATTAGAGGAAAAGGAGACCTGGGTCCCGGGTGTTCTCACCTGGCTGGGCCCCAGCTGTGCCCCAGCCCCTCCCAAACACTCCTGGAGAGAGGAAAGTGCCTGCTTTGCCTCTGGCCCCAAGTGGTTTCCCTTGGTGGGTGTGCAACACCACTTGGGCGGGCCCTGCAACTACTTCTCATAACACAGGCGACTCTAGTTTCTCTGCCGCTGCAGCGCAAGGACAGGAGCCGGCGCTTTCTGGTGCCACGGGTGCAGTTTGGACGACTCTGTGGTGCCCAGCTGAGTGCAGGATACAGAGCTGACCCTGTGTCCTGGGCCGCCTCGCTCACCGGTCATGCCGCGCTCGCTCTCTGCAGCAGCAACGCTCCTCCTGTCCCTGACAGGTAAGTGACAAACACCACTTTCTGTGGTGGCCCTGCCTGTCCCTTTAAATCTAAGTGGCTTCGGGTGCCCCTGGCCGTGCTTTCTGCTGCCTGAATACTTAGCTCTCCCGGAGGGGCCTTCAGTTTCCCAGAGGTCAGCCCCAGGAGCCAGTGCTCTGCCCCGGCCCTCGCACCATCCCGGACATCGTATCAGGGACGTTTGTGTAAATCACCTAGAGCTAGAAGATGGGAACTGAGCCAGAGCCGAGAAGCAGGGCTGTCCCTTTGCTCCCTGGGCAAAGCCGTCCCTTCTCGATTGTCCTGTTTGTCTCAACTGGAAGCACTGTGTTTGTGTAATGTGACCGGTGAGCTGTGAAGGTACATCAGTGTGGTCAGATCAGCCACTCCATTTCACAGAAGTTCAAGCCAGGGTATTGGAGGGCTTTTTGGGTTTTTCTTGTTGTTATTGCATTTTGACTTGGGTTTTTGTTTTGTTTTGTTTTGTTTTGTTTTGTTTTTTTGAAACAGGGTCTTGGTATGTAGCCTAGGTTGACCTTGAACTCACACCGATCCCCCTGCATCAGCCTCCTGAGTGCTGGGATTACAGGCTTGTGCCACCATGCCTGTTGGTTTTCAAAAATATGTTACCCTTGCACTTCTGCCCCCAGAGGCTGCTGGGAAGCTGAGTTTAGGGTTATGGGATGTCCCACATCCAGGATGTCCACCAGAGTAGTTTATCCCAGGACTTACAGGATCCTCTTGGGTGCTATTACTCTGTCCCTGTTCCCAAATTCACATCAACCCCCAGTTCTGTCCACACTGCCTGCAGACACACGAGGCAGGGAGATCTGGCGGCCCTTGGCATGACACGAATGTTAGGATTGGGATTCTCACAGGAGTGGTACGCCGGGCATGGTGGCACATGCCTGTGATCCCACCACTCGAGAGGCTGAGGCAGACTTCAAGGCCAGCCTGACCTACCTAATGAGGCCCTGTCTCAAAACAAAGGACACAAGAGTAGTGTGAAGGGCCTTGCCTGACACCCTCATCTGAGCTGCTGTTGTTTGTCAAGCACTTTCAGAATTCTAACCTCATGTTCTCTGGGGTACTGAAGAAGTTACGGCCGCCTAGTCCTCCAGAAAATGAGAGGATTTAAATTTGTATCAGTTAACGTTAGATTCAGCTGCACCAGACCAACAAGCCCAACGTGACAGGGACTGAACAAGATAGAGGTCCGTTTCATAAGCGAAAACAAGTCTGGAGGAATTCAGACCCACTTGCATGCAGGGGCTTGTCATCAGATACCCACCACGCTTGGTGTGGCTTCCACTGTCAAGGCCTCCTCGTCGTTCTGGATGCCTGCTAGAGCTCCAGCCATCACTTACAAGTTTCAGGGTGGCTGAAAGACGAAAATCAGAAGAGCACTAGAGAGACAGGCCCCCCAGACGACTGACACCTTTGATGGGCTTTCCCAGAAGCCCACATACCCCTGTCACTTCTATGACCTTGGCTAAAACTCAGTCACACATTCCCACCCTGCTGGAAGAAAGATTCTTATTCCAGGCTACAAGTGCTCAGCTCAGATCCAGGCTTCTGTCGCTAAGGAAGAAGGGAAGACTGTATTTTAGAGCGGCCGTCAGCACTCCTGCCTCAGGGCCAGAGCCTCTGTTGAGCTAGTGCACCCTGCACCCTCTCTGCTTGCCCTCCAAGTGCCCCAGAGACCCCAGGCAAAGTGCTCAGGACTAAAATCTGATTTTCTGTGCCTGGACGTGGCCCCGGGGCTCCAGTTGCATGCTGACTGTGTTCTTCAGAGGCCAGCAGAGTGAGTGTACTGTCCACAGCAGACCAGGTTGTTCCCCATTAATCTCCTCCTTTGCCCCTGCTCCTCTGCCCCTGTCTTCCAGTCCCGTCCTACTGACCCCTTCCCATCCCCCCACATGCAAGGCTTGCGAGGCCTCCGTGCCTTTCCACGCAGCCTCGCCCCTGCTCCCGCCTGGACCCCATGACCCTCCCGTCTGCCCAGAGATCTGCTCCTTGAGCTGGGTGCCCACCCCACTGCCACACACCTGGGGCGACAGGATCTCTTTCAGTGCTATCACAGACAGGAGTGAGGACTGTTTATGCATGCACCTCACAGGGCTTGGAGCCCCACAAAACCAAGACCTGCCAAGTATCAGCAGGGAGCCAGCTCAGGAGAAGCCTCTGTCTACTTGGGGGGTTGGGGAGGGCAGGAGACCAACCCAGGTCCACCTGGGAAGGGACTTTCAAGAGAAACTACAAAAGAGGTCAGCCTGAGGCCCAGTATGGTCACTGGCTTTCCCGCAACTGGAGCCACAACCTTCTCACATCACTCCCGGAAAAAGGCTGCTGAGAGAGTCCCAAGCAGAGAAAATAGGCCCAGAGTAGTTTTAATCCTGGACAGCACAGTCCACCTGTGTGTGACCCCAGGGCTGTGCTTTTTGTTTTTATTTTTTTTCTTGCCTTTTTGGGACAGGGTTTCACTATGCAGTTCAGGCTGAACTTGAACTCACTTTGGAGCCCAGGCTGGCCTCAAACTCTCAGGAATCCTCCTGCCTCAGCCTCCTGAGTGCTGGGGTAACAGGCATGCACCACAACACCCAGCAGTGCTGTGTTGTGAGTAGTGGGCAGGTTGAGACAGATTGGGAGCCAACGTTGGCCTGGCTGCCCTCTGTGGGTCTCAAGCAGACTGGTGACCTTCACTTTGACTAATCTCTGAGCTATTGAAACACTATCCAATTTTGACAGAGGTCAGATGCAAGTGTGGTTCTGTGCGCAGGTTTGGGGAAACACTGTTATACCCCAGGGTCACTGTGTACCACATGAGCACACGAATTATCAGGGCTGTATAACAGTGCACAGCATGGTTACCCACCATCCACCCACCTGCCGAGGTTGTGCCCTCCCCTCCTACAGGGGGAGGAAGGGAGGGCTTGGAGGAGGCGGAGGAGGGGACTACACCCTGTGTCTCTAACACATGTGGACCTGGCCCTTCCAGTCCAGCCTCCTGCCTGCCTGTCCTTCTGCTCCCTACCGCATCAGTCAGTACTGTATAAATAACAGGACAATCAGTTGTAAAGGAAGACATTTATTCTGGCTCACAGCTGCACTTTTCCGTCTATGACCCCCAGGTGCCCTGGCTTTGGGCCCCCATGGCAGCCCGTCATGGCCGAAGCGCAGGGTGGAAAACTAAAGAGAGAAAGAAAAAGAAAACGGGCTCTCGCAGTGCCCCCCACGGCCCCCCACCCTGGGAAGTTTCCACCAAGTCCTGATAGCCCCAAGCCACAGACCCACGGGTCTAACAGCGCCCACAGCTCATTCAACTCCAGGCCTGTGACTACCATGACTTCCCTCACCCACGCACCCTGAGCATGGGATGCCAGGAGTCTTCCTGGCCTGATGGGTGAGGTCCATTTGCAAAGGACTAAGTACTTTTTCCTCTTTGTTTGAGCTCATTTATTTCTCCTCGAAAAGGAGCAGTAATCTTGGAAGGTCCCTGTTGTAAAGGGCATGCTGGTCAGTTTAGGAATTCTGCTCAGGGAAGAAGGTTCGTCTTAGCTCAGACATCAGCCATGCCCAGTAGGATCACAGCTGGGATACAGTGACCACCCCAGAGAGCTGGCAAGTAGTTCCTGGGCTCCAGAAGCTGGCTGTGGCAAGCATGGCTTTCCAGGTTCTGGTTGGGTTCTTGACCAAGGAGCTAGCAACTCAGGTTTATCTCACATGAATTATGGAACTAAATCGTCAGGACCTGATATAATAAATCTATTACAATCTTGCTAGGCTGTAATCCCAGCACTCAGGAGGCTGAGGCAGGAGGATTGCCACAAATTCGAGGCCATCTTGGGCTACCTAGTGAGTTCAAGGTCAGTCTGAACTATATAGCAAGACCCTGCCTCAAAAAAAAAGGTGATATAATCTTTTTTTTTTTGAGACAGGGTCTCACTATGCAGTTCAGGTTGGCCTTGAGCTCATTTGGTCGCCCAGGCTGGCCTCAAACCTGCAATAATCCTCCTGCCTCAGCCTCCCGGGTGCTGGGATTACAGGTGTATGCCACCATACCCAGCTAAAAGTGGTACAATCCTGAGATGAAAATCTTTTTTGAAGCTCTACAACATGGCCATAAATGTCCCCCATGCAGTGATTTTATGAAATTATAAACTTACAACTCACAAAATCTGTAACTCACAAGATCTTGCTTTAAGTTATCCACATGAATATATTAGAAACCAAAAAAAGAGACTAATCATAGTCTTAAATAACTTAATGTCATTTATAATAAGTCTCCTTAAGAAGGGATCCAAAGCAATTTAAACTAATGCTATATTGTGTTTCCCACTT
This sequence comes from Dinomys branickii, assembly GCA_004027595.1. NCBI lineage: Eukaryota > Metazoa > Chordata > Mammalia > Rodentia > Dinomyidae > Dinomys > Dinomys branickii. Next base: position 21,057 of record PVLD010011785.1, read on the forward strand.
TGCAAGCCAACAGGGCAGAAATAATTCACAGGTCTTCAGTGGGCAGAAAATCAGAATTTGTCTTCTGGAAAATAATCACCATTTTATCACAAGGACATCTGAAGTCCTGATGAGGACCAGCATTGTAAGGGTTTGGGAACTGGGGTCCCTAGAGGGGACAACCCTCTAGGCCTGGACAATCCTCCTGGCCTCCCCTCTGCGTGTCTCCTCCCCACCATTCTGCACAGTGACACCCTCCGCCTTCCCCATCCCCAGATCCAAGGACGGGCCTAACTCAGAGCTGTAGGGCCTTGGGCTCAACTCCAACACAGATGAGTTGTGTGACTGTGGTCAAGATGATGGATGGGACTTTTTAGCCTGGGTTCCCTTATTTGAAAGATACCTAGAGGGAGTTCCCGTCCGAGGCTTTTTAAGAAAAGTCGGGGGGAACAAAAACTCTTGAGTTGAAGCCTCTGTGCAGTAAGTATCCGGGAACTTGGAATTTGTATTGTTATGTGTTCATATGGGGGAGGTAACCACGGAGAAGTGTATTGAATGGAAGAGGGAGGTTGAGAGGTGTTGAAGGATTCTTTTGCTTGGACCTGAGCTTTAGGACTTTGTGGATAGCAGCACAGAAGCATCTCCTTTCCCTCTCTACGTGTTTTCCCAAGATTCCACCCAGCACCTGGCATTACAGCGTAAATGAGAATGAATAAATACAATACAACTACAAATTGGAAGGGACAGCGCTGTCGCCCATGGGCCTGATCATAGACTGTCAAGGCCATCACCTCTCCTGTGTCCACTTCTCTGGATTGCTGTGGGCCTGGATGGAGGGAAGGACAGATCACTCAGGCTAAGGGAGAGATAGAGGGCTTTTATTCTCAAGGGGTGTCCCCAGAGAGAGCCTCTGGCAGCAATAGACTTTTTTCTGTTTGTTTGTTTTGGTTTGGTTTGGTTTGGTTTCTGTCTTTTTGAGACAGGGTCTCCATATTCGGTTCAGGCTGGCCTTGAACTCACTTTGGAGCCCAGGCTGGCCTCAAACTCGCAACAGTCCTTCTGCCTCAGCCTCCCAAGTGTTGGGATTACAGATATGTGCCACCACGCCTGGCTTTTTGTTTGTTTTTTTAACATAAGGGGTTTTTGTTAAATCTTTCATTGAGAGAGTTTTTTTTTTTTCTTTTTTGGTACCAGGCATCAAACTTGCACTTTCCAGGCAGGTGCTGCGCCCCTGAGCTACATCCCTGGCCCCTGGTAGACGTCACATGTGTGATCACCAGTCCTGGTGACTTTCACACACACCAATTCATTTGGGTGTTAGGATAACCCTAGGTCTACAGCCTATTATTTTTGTTTTTCCATGTAGTTATTTATTTATCCAACCCATCCTCACTGAGCACCGTCTCTATGCCCTGATGGGGAAAACCATACGCACAGTTCCTACCTTCGGGAGACTTTTAACCTCGTGAAGAGCTACACAGGCAGCAATAAATCAGTAGGAGTTTCCTTCGGGGCTGAAATCCTGCTGGCACCGGGCTGAGCATCACACAGTTGAATGCAGCCACACACATAATTAAAGTCCTGACGAGTACAGTGAAAACAAGGGTAACAGAGATGGAGATCGTGGGGCGGGGACCCGTTTTATAGGAGAACAGGGAAGCCTGAGGAGCTGACATTGAAGCCAAACAGGAAGGACAGGCCACTGGAGGAATCAGAGCAATCACACCTTGATTTTATCTCTTGGCTGAGAAAGACTAGTCCACTCAAAACAGCAAGGAAACATTCAGAATTGGTCTATATTTAGAAAAATAATGAGTAATAAGATAAAAAATGGAAGGGATTCTACTGTTAGGGAATGAGTCTCCTGTCGCTGGGGGCAATGAGGCATCGATTGGATGAAATTCACGGTACAAGTTACGCAGCAGAGGAGGGTTGGACCTAGATGATCCTTGAGACACCGTTCGTTCTTGGGCTTACATGAGTCTATGAAAATAAGGAAACCCAGTAAGCTTTTCTTCCTGGCATCCAGCTGCCCCCCGCTCTGTCAGGTCACCGCAGCACACTAGGTCGTGGCAGCTGTCTGGTTTCGCACTTGAAGGTGGGAAATTGTGAGACACCACCAGCATTGGGTACCCAGCCGAGCAGGGTCGCTTTGGGGTGTTTCAGAACCACAGCCCGGGGGCCCGGCATGGTGGCGCACGCCTGTAATCCCAGCACTTGGGAGGCTGAGGCAGAAGGATCGTTGTGAGTTTGAGACTAGTCTGGGCTATAATGTGAGCTAAAGGCCAGTCTGAACTGCATAGCAAGACCCTGTCTCAAAAAGATTAAAAACAAACAAAAAAAAAACCCCACAGCCCATGCAGAGAGGCTGTGTACAGAAAAATGTCTGCAGCAGGGTCGGAGACCTACAAATACCATGGTGCAACCAAAACACGGTGGTCCAGTCTCATCCATAGCAGAAATTCTGATGATCTCCATTTCATTGTCACAGCCCTGTACATTTCCCAAACCTGAACACACGCATGTTACTTCACACTGAAACAGGAACGAGGAAGACGATGTGTAAACAGTTGCTTTGTGTCACCATTTTCTTCTTAATTTGCAGTCATCTTGCAGGATGGTCATCAAGTGAGAGTAAAAGTGTTTGCAGAAGCCAGAGACGGTCTTCACACTCCTGCCACAGTGACTGGACCGGCCACAGCCACACTTCGCCTGCAGCTGACTGAGCAAGTGCCGGACGAACCTTTAGCAACGAGGTCCGGGGGTGCTTACACCACCTCTCAGACAGTTGAGGAGACCTCTGAGAACCCAACGCACACGATCAGAGCTCTGACAGCTACCTCACAAACTACAGAAAGTCCCTCACCCTCCGACCCAGCTACCCACACTCCGGCCACCCCCAACAACACAGCTGCTCCACTTACTGAAGCCACCGTCAGACCTGGCTCAGCTCCCTACTCACAGCCACCCATGTCACCAACCTCTACACCTAGAACCAGTCCATCCACTGTCAGCCTCACGACTGGGAAAACCGCCCAACCCAGTGGCCAGGCCACGCTCTCTGAAACTTGGTCCACAGCGCCATACAAAAGCACAACCGGTCAGAACCCTCCTCCACCCACCCACGCCCCAGGAACGTCCATAGCCACACAAAACGCCACCCCAACAGCCACCCCTGCCACCACAGTTCCTGGGGCTACTCTGGCACCTAAGCCATCATCTGCCAAGACCGGAACTTATCAAGTTCTAAACGGAAGTAGGCTCTGCATAAAAGCAGAGATGGGGATTCAGCTGATTATTCAAGAAGCGAAGTCGGTAAGTTGGGGCCATGGGACTCTTGAGGAGTTTGCTCTGCAGGAGTGGGCATTCCGCTGCATCCGGTCCTTAGTGGAATGAACAGCTGAGCCAGTCCCTCCCAAGGAGTTCCATTAACCAGTGAAGGTGGAGCCAGGGTGTAGCTTTGCGGTGGGGTACTTGTGTAGTATGTGTGAAGCCCTGGATTAGATGTCCAGCACCACACACACACACACACACACACACGGAATATGTTCTGGAGCACTTGAACATAGAGGGAAGGCACACACACAATGAAAATTTCCACACACACCCCAGGCTTCCAACAGAATGCTGGGAGGGTTAGGTAGGCCCGGTCTGACCCTGCCCCTCCCTGGGCCTCAGCCCCTTGCCTGGGAGATACAAAATCCAAATCAGAGGGTCTCTGTGCTCCCAGACTGCTGTGTACTAATATGAAAATCCAGATTAACAAGAAGATTGAGGAGGAAGGTAGGCACTCCTGTCCTGCGGGAGCTAACATCAAGCTATTGAGAAGAGAGAGGGTAGCATCCGTCGGGGTCTCTGCAGTTCTGGGGGGTTGCCCCCTTGGCCTGTGCTAGGCTGGGCTTCCCCGCCGGTCCGCAGCCTTCCTCCACCTGTCCTTGAGCTGATCTACCTTTTTTTGGTTTAGGTTTTTTCACCTCAGAGATACTTCAACATCAACCCCAACACAACCAAAGCCTCCGGCAACTGTGGCTTCCAAAAGTCAAACCTTCTCTTGAGCTTCCATGGAGGATTCGTGAATATCACATTCACCAAGGTGAGGTGGAAGCTCCTTCGCCCTGAGCAGCACAGGCGTTGCCTCCCGCCCCCACCCCACCCCAAGCCCTGTGGTGCAAGCCCCACCCCACTTCAAGGCCCAGCAGAAGCAATCCCAGGGCCTTTTGAGATCTTTGCTGATAAGAATGAGGGGCTTGGGATGGAGAGGGGGAAGTGTCAACATCTTCTGTTTGCCTTTTTTCCCCTGTGACCTCCACTGTGTCTCCCTGAAAAGGCTTCAGTGCCTCTTAGGGAAGGTGTGGCTCTTGGGGGCCCAGGCACCAGGGCCCTTTGCTAAAGCAGCACTGCCAGGAGAAGGAAGTTGTACAGATGAGTAGATCTCTAGATTACTCTAAAACCCAAATCAAATGTCAGAATGGGTTCTTTCCCGCCACAGAAGGCAGAGCTCAGGGACTACCGGGCTCGGCTTTGCAGACACCTCTGGGGAGGGGCAGGCAAGATGGCTGACAGAGTGTGAGGGGACAGGGCAGAGGCAGCTGCAAACCTGACTGTGACACTTGCTCCTTTTTCGACATCAGGCAGGAAGCTTCCGCTGTCTAAGTTTTACTTTATTATTTGATCCACATCTCTCTTTTTTTTTTTTTTTTTTTTTTTTTTTGCAGTACTGGGGATCGAACTCAGGACCCTGCGCTTGCTAGGCAAGCACTTATTCCACTGAGCTATATCCCCAGCCCTACTTTATTATTTGAAAAACAGGGAAAAGGAATTAATGATCACCTCTGTGACGAGTGTGCTCAACATATAGGAAGCGGTAGGCGTTCCTTCACCAGCAGCTGTTATAACTGCAGGGACGAACACAGGCAGAGGTCTTGGGAACCACAGAGCCTGGTCTTCCCACTCTCCGGGAGAAATCTGCCACCTTGAAGGACCCTGGCAGCGGGGACCAGTGGTCTGTTCTCAGGGGCACTTACAGCCTGTTTCCTCATCTGTACGATGAAAATCATCCGACCCACCTAGTAGGAACCCTGAGAGAGCTAGAAGTGACCATATGTAGGCACTAGCCATGTTCAGTGCATAACAATTTTCAAAGGGCAAAATTACAAGACATTTAGCTGAAAGATTTGATTCGGCTTGGAAGTGTTATTCTAGAATTAGCCAGCCCTCTGTCTATAACACAGCTTGTTTGTTTGTTTTGCTTTTTTGAGACAGGGTCTCACTGCAGTTCAGGCTGGCCTTGAGCTCACTTTGTAGCCCAGGCTGGTCTCGAACTCACAATGATCCTCCTGCCTCAGCCTCCCAAGTGTTGGGATTACAGGTGTGTGCCACCACACCTGGCTATAAAACAGCTTGAAGGTTTGGCTGGGTTGAACATAGGAGGGTGGCCGCATGCATAAATGGAAGGGGCGAGCCAGGCAGAGACAGAATAGAAAGATGACAGTCATTTCCAAGGGACTTTCTTTGTAAAGGTTAAAGCTGAGGGGATTTCCTTATTGTGCTGGCTAATCTGGCTGGTGTGGGGCTTAGGCTGGTATCTCTCCTGCTTCTGAGATGATAAGATAAACAACCTGGAACGTCAGGATGTGTGCATTAATTCCACTTTGGTTTGGTCTGTTAGGCCCAAGAGTTCAGTCCAGCCCAGCAGCCGCCTATAAATCTTCCTCAACACCCTTATTTTGGTCAATCAAGAGTAGTGATTATTGTTATTCTTGTTATTATTAATTTGTTTTCCAGAGTTTTGTTCTCCTGGCCCATGATTTGCTCTGAAAGGTAGAGATGTGTGTGAGAAGTCAGGGTTTCCTTTTGGTTCCAAATGGAACAGACATAATTCTTCACCCCAGGGCCATTCAAAGCGCTCTGCCTACCTGGACAGTTGAAATCACTCTATTAATCTCTTGACAAGGTGACAGAGGGTGCACACAAAAGCATTTATGTTTTAGTTTAGGGTTTGATGCCCCCACAGACCCCCACTCCCACCCACCCAGACCACTGTGTGAGGCACTGCAGAGGGGAAAGCGTCAGAAAGCCCAGGCTCTGTGGCCGCCGGAGCTGCCGGGACCAGGATGCAGGCAGAACTGCACCCAGGAGCGCCTCCGCTGCCTTTGGGCTCTGTCTTCTGGTGCTCCAGCCCTGCCTTTTGGATGCCTTTAGCCTGGATTCTGACCAGACTCCACCCAAATGCTGAATCCCTGACGTGAAAATGCTCATGCCCATTTCCCCTCCCTCTCTCCAGAGGCAGGACGGCAGGGGGGTCCAGACGCAGCTGCCTCCCCAGTCAGCCCGGCCTCCCTCCTCGCTGGCCCCCTCCCGACGTGCTCTCCAGCCTCAGCCTCCTGTGGCACTAGCTGCTTTGCTGGGGTCTCCCGCCCACTCCACCCCCAGCCCAAGCCCCCCAGGCAAGAAAACAAGAGGCCCCTAAAAGATAAAAATTCCCACCAGCCCACCATCCTGGGGTGTTTCTATATTTTTGAGAATCTTTTGTTAAAAAAGCCCCAACCAGAACCATATGCTCAAGGATCACAGGAGCTAAGCAAGCAGCTTGAAGAAATCTAGAACAGTAAACACATTTTCTACCTGGAAACAGGTAGTCTTACTGTTTTCCAATTAAATTTTGATGTCCAAAACTCATCTTCAGCCAAAGTTGAAGGCCAGGGAGATTTTTTTTCCCTTCTAGTAAGGGAAGTGTGAAGACAAGCGTTAGCGTCAGCACGATGTAGTAAGCGGCCTGACGGCATCTCGGTAAAAAGGAGACAGGAGAGACGGAGCCAGTGTTTGGTGTCCACCCCTGGGCGGTTGCCCCTGACCTGTTTGTCCTTCCGTTCCCTCAGGCGCCCAGGTGTCCGTTCTGAGTTGCCGCCAACAGAGCTGGTTGTTAAATATTTTACATACACCTCTCTCAAGTGGTAATGAGAACCTGGCTGCCACGAGACAGCAGTGATCCAGATCTTTTTTAAAACGTTAGCAACATGGTTTTGGGGTGGAGGGGACCTTTTTTTTGTTTTTTTGAGTCAGGGTCTCGCTATGTAGCCCAGGCTGGCCTCAAACTCGTGGCAATCCTCCTGCCTCAGCCTCTCGAATGCTGGGGTTATAAGCTTGTGTTACCACACCTAGCTAGCAACATATGTTTTTTTCAATTTTAATCCAGTACTGGCCAAACAAAATACAGCTGCAGGTCAGATGTAATTCACGGACCCTAACTCTGGTCCCCCTAACATGTATCAGATGAAATACATCGAGACAGGAAAACCTTGTGGATTTTTTTTCTTTTTTCTCTTCTTTTTTTTTTTTCTGGTCTTTTTGAGACACAGTTTCACTATGCAGTTCAGGTGGCCTTGAACTCACTTTGTAGCACAGGCTGGCCTCGAGCTTGCAGGAATCCTCCTGCCTCAGCCTCTCAAATCCCAAGATGACAGGTATGCGCCACCGCACTCAGCAGCCTTATAGATTCTTCCAAAATGAGGATGGGTTCTAGAATTCAGTGTGTCACTTTTCAAATGTTGTGACTGTCTGAGTGGCCATTTCTTAATAGCAGCAGCACTGACTTTGGGGACAGGTACTTCTTCGCTGTGAGATGTCTAGCAACATTCTTGGCCTCTGGCTGTTAGTTGACAGTAACACTACACCCAACCAACAACCCAGTTTCTCCTCGGAGGCAAAAATCTATAGTTCCATGTATCAAGCCATGTACAATAGTTTCCTATTTCTTAATTAAAATACCACCAATGACAAGAGCATAAAAATCTGCCTCATGTTTCATCTGACCTTATTCAGTCAACACCCAAATTAGCTGTATCATTTGTTCTGTGACCACAGAGGTATTGCTGGCGATCTTTGGGCCCGCTTCCTCATCTATAAAATGAGTGGTGGCCAGGTATGGTGGTGCATGCCTGTAGTCAAAGCGCTGAGGCAGGAGCATTGCCGCAGTTCAAGGGCAGCCTGGGCTACGCAATGGGACCCCATCTCAAAAGAAAAGATGGATAAGAAAAAAAAGTCTGAGCCGTCCTGAGTGTAATTACAGGGCTGGAGGATGGGGGGAAGGTGATGTAGAGGTTTATTAATCAGTTCCAGCTGTGGGCCAGGCTCACAAAACCCAATTCCTATTCCTGGGTTTTTGTCAAAACTTTCAAATCCCTTGAAGCGCCATTAGGTACTGCCTCATCCTGCCCACAGCCCCAGCCAATCAACAAGCACCACGCCCTTCTCCTTACAGACTGTGCTCCTATCCCGAGGCATCCCAGCTTCATTTTCTCCGGCCTTTATTATCTATAGCCAAGGTCATTTCAAGAAAAAAAAAATTCCTATGCTTTCCTTCTCCAGATTTTCATTATAAAAATGTCCTTAGCTCTAAGTCCAGTGAACACTGTCTATCTGCTCCCCAGACCTGGTTGTTTCCTGGCTGGCATCTGCAAGGACTCAGTAAATCCTGTATTTCAGAGATCCCTGGTCTAGAGCCAGGTTGTGTTAGCTCACACCTGTAATCCCAGCACTCAGGAGGCTGAGGCAGGATGATTGCCATGAGTTCAAAGCCACTCTGAAACACATAGCAAGACCTTGTCTCAAAAAGACAAAGAGAGAGAGAAGACAGAGAGACAGAGAGACATCTCCAGTCTCAAGAGGGATCTGCTAAACCTGGGCAACCAGGATTTATTCTTTGGGCTGCAGGAGAGTGACCCAGAGTAATCTATGCGAAAGTGCTGAGTAACATACGGTGGGGTCAGGTGGGTGGATTTCCTACCTCACTCACCGCTCTGCTTTCTAGAGAATTGCAGACCTTTCCCTCCGGTGTCTTGTTTGATCAGGGAGCCATGCTGAAAGTTGTCAGACCTTTCAAACTCCAGACAGACGTACCTCCCTCCCGCCTCTCCCCACACCTTGCCTCCCTGTCGTTTGTTTTTAAAATACTCGTTTGTACCCTCTTGAAGGGTTTGCACTCAGCACCCTGTGTCTGCCGGGTTCACTTGTATGGATTCAGCCAGCAGCTAATGGAAAATATAAGGTGAAAAGTCTGTGTTGGTGCCAGACATGTTCACACTTTTATCTTGTCACAATCCCTTAGCAATGTAATTTAACAGCTACTTACAGAGCGTTTACACTCTAGTAGATTATTACTAGCAACCTGGAGAGGGTCTAAAGCACCCAGGGGTCATGCCAGTGACACTGTTGCTGGGAAACCAGGTTCTGTTGCAGCAAGGAAACAGCTCCTCACCCGTCCTTGGTTCTTTGTGGCCATGGGAAAGTCGGAATTTGCTGTCAAGTAGTGTATCGAATTCAAGCAAGAAGGTAGCTGGGTGTGGTGGTGCACACCTATATCCCAGCACTGGGGAGGCTGAGGCAGGAGGATCATTGGGAGTTCGAGACCAACCTTGGCTACTAAGTGAGCTCAAGGCCATCCTAAACTGCATAGGGAGACCCTGTCTCAAAAAGACAAAAAAAAAAAGCAAGAAGGTAGTGAGAGTTTGGATGCCTTTCTATTTGTACAAAGTCATTTCTGGGGCCTAGGGAACTGGGGTCATTGTGGCACTTAGCGACACTTTTACTTAGAAATTACTTTGGAATTGCGAAAAGGTCGGTATTTTCTTGGGAACTTTAAGTTAATAGCATAGGGAACTTAGGAAAGAATTTTTTTCTTTGAGACAAGGTCTCACTATGCAGTTCAAGCTGGTCTTGGGTTCACTATGTAGCCCCAGACTGGCCTCAAACTCACAGTGACCCTCCTGCTTCAGCCTCCCGGAGTGCCACCACACCCAGCCATAGGAAGGAAATTTAAGTAAAGTAAGTTCTTCCCTGAAACCAGGTCCCACCTGGGGCAGGAGGGTCTTTATAGAGCGCCTCCTTTCCTAATGTCACTGAGTGGGGTCTATGTGGTCAGGAACACTTGTGCCTTGTTCTGGAACTAGACAGCCAGGCAGCGAAGTGCTAGGACCGGGCATGGTGTGACCTTCAAATATCATTGCGCTTTGGGGAATCCCTTCAGGCAGGAGGCTCACTGAGCATTCCAGGCCACCCTGGGCTACAAAGTGAGTTCAAGGCCAGCCCGAACTCCACAGTGAAACAAAACAAAACAAAATGGAGACAAGTTGAGAATTATAACTCAGTGACCAAGCAGATGCTTAGCATGCCTGAGGCCCTGGGTTCAATCCCCTGCACTAAGTAAATGAATGAACATAGCTGCCTACAATAGTGAATGAATGAATGAATGGGTTTCCTTTTCAACTTACCCTTCCAGACTTCATTTCATTCCTCTTGGATACTGCAGACCTCAGTCTTTCCGGAGATTTTCAGGGTGTTTGCTTGTTTGCTTGTTTGTTGCAGCACTGGGGACTGAATCGCCCCAGCCTTCACACTGAACTACATCCTCTGCCTTTTTCTAGTTTTTATTTGGAGACAGGGTCTTGATAAGTTGCTCAATTGCCCAGGCCAGGCTCAAATTTGCAGTCTTTTCGCCTCAGACCCAAGAGTGCAGAGACAGTTGTGAGACCCCACGTCTGGCCGTTGTTTTTCTTTTTTCTTCTTTCTTTTTTTTTTTTTTTTCCTATCTTTTTGAGACAGCATCTCCCTATGCAGTTCAGGCTGGTCTTGAGCTCACTTCGTAGCCCAGGCTGGTCTCAAATTCGCAGCGATCCTCCTGCCTCAGTCTCCCAGAGTGCTGGTATTCCAGATGTGCACCACCACGCCCAGCTAATTCTGTTTTACTAAAAGGACAGTGCCTGCATAAAATATGGGACACTACTGGAGCCCTCTTATAGGCTAAACCATCTCTTCCCAGAGTACCTTGTGGTGGCCCATTTTGGAAACATAGCCTGCATGCAAGAGCGAGTGTGTGAGTGTGTGTGTGTGTGTGTGTGTGTGTGTGTGTGTGTGTGTTACCGAGAATTAAAACCCATATCCTACATACTGAGTTACTTCCCAGTCTTTAATAAATATTTTTTTTTTGAGACAGGGTCTCACTAAGTGACTAAGTTAGGCTGGACTCAGATTTGTGGTCCTCCTGCCTCAGCTTCCTAGAGTACTGGAGTTACAAGACATGTGCCACCGTGCCTGGCTAAAACATAGACCTATTCATCTCTTTAAAATAACTAGCATAGGAAAATGCGCATACACTTTACATTCATTCTTTCCCAGAGAGTCTGTGAACCCCATGGAGTCTACTCCACACACCTTTGAGGGTGCGTGGTCTCAGGTGGACAACCCCAGTGCTCGGATGTCAGTTACTGGGCAAGCTCTGCGTGTGCCCCTCCAGCCCCTCTCCCCACTCCCAGCTCCACATTTGTTTTACGGGAGAACTCAGCACAGCTGAAAGGGCTCAAGTTATAGAGGTAGAATTTGCGTTTCAGGCTCTAGCAACAAATAAGCAATAAAGAAATTTGGGGCCAAGGATAAGTTCTGACTTATTTTTTATTACGGGATATGTTCATTTTTTTCAGAATCTTAACACACAGTTCTGGCCCAGAACCCATATACCCCAAAATCTCCTTATATCAAGGATTTAACAGCTGGAATCCTGTTACAGCTGTTATCTAAAATATCTCCACAGCCTCATTGAATTGAAAACTTAGATGCTGGTGCATTTTTGGCGATTTTTTTTTTTTTTGGTATCAGCAATTGAACTCATGATCTCAGGCTTGCCAGGCAAGAGCTTATGCCACTGAGCTATATCCTCAGCCCAACTGATGGGTTTTTGGAAAGTGGCTGGATCCTGAGGACTTTGATTTTATCAGTGGACTAATGTAAAGTCTGAGATCATAATTTGATGGTTTTATCGTGAGTTGATAGACACAGGAAGTGAGGCCTAACTGAAGGAGTGGATCATGGGAGCCTGGTCGTGGGGACTGTGTCTGATCTCTCTCCACTTCCTGGCTGCTATGAGGTAAGCAGCTTTCTGTACCACACCATTCCACTGTGATGTTTCAGCCTCACTGCCAACCCAAAAAACCATGGGGCCAGCCCACCACTGACTGCACCTCTGTAACTAGGAGCCTAAATAATCCTCTCCTCCTCTAAGCTGATTTTGTTGGGTATTTCATCACAGCCACAGAAAGCCGACTAAAGCAAATCTGACTAAACAAATCTGGAAGCTCGGATCAAAAACAAAAATAGTTAACAAACTACTCTTTTGCAGGAAGAAAATTCATATTTCATCAGTGAAATAGGAGCCTATTTGACTGTCTCAAATCCAGGTTAGTACTGCAAGAACAGCTTTTTGACCAATGGTGACACTATCTCTCTGGTTAGCTTTTTTGGGGCACCATTGAATCTGCTAACTTTTGATGCTTTTGAAAAGCAAAATGAAAAAGTTGCCTACAATAAAAACCCAGGAGGACTTACTCCCTGTGTGCACTTCAGGTAATCCATGTGCTAAGGAACATTATCAGCAACAGAAAGTATAGTGACTTTTTTAACAGGTGTGCAATTTATTCTTTTTTTTTTTTTTTTTTTTTATCTTTTTGAGACAGGGTCTCACTCTGCAGTTCAGGCTGGCCTTGAGTTCACTTTGTAGCCCAGGCTGGTCTTGAACTCGCAACAATCCTCCTGCCTCAGCCTCCCAAGTGCTGGGATTACAGGCATGTCCCATCACACCCAGCACAGTACAATTTATTCTGTACTCTTGAAATCATTCATCTCTTCTACAAGAACATAATCAGGTGCTACACTCAGTCTGTTAGCCACCGAGGGTCAGTTAGTCCCTGCCCTGGTGGAACTTACATTCTGGAAGGAGAGAGGGCCATGCACAGATGCGCTAGCTTATACTGAGCTGTGCAGCAGTGAAGAAGTCTGTGAGCAAACCAGGCAAGATGGTGAGGAACACCAAGCTACTTTGGGTCAGCCTCAGGGAAGACTTCAGGGGATGCAGGTGCCCTGAAGAGGTGAGGTCCAAGCAAGGGGTTCATCATTTGGGGACGCTCTTGCCAGACAGCAGGAACAACAGATGCACACACCCTGCAGAATGAGCTGGTCAAGGTGCCTGGCGACCAGTAGGGTGCCACTATGTCTGCAAGAGTGAGTACATGGCAGATGAGGATCCAGGGACAGCCAGGCCAAGCGCATGGGGGCTGTGGGCAAGGCAGCTAAAGACTTTGGGTTTATTCTAAAGTGTGAGTGGATGCCACAGAAAAGTCTGATGGAGGGGAAGGAAGGATGAGATTTCCACTTACCAAGCCTCACTTCCGTTGCTGTATGGAGAATTATCCACACTGGGACAACTTGAAAAACCCTACAATGGTCATGTCCAGCGAGATGATGCTCCCAGGCAAGTCCAGTGAGTCTCTGGGGGGCCTCAGATGTTTCCCCAAAAAGTTGAGTCTTAGATAACAGACCTTTACAAACCCTCCTCTGGACCAAGTACTGGCCTAAGGTTTGTCGTGTTAGCCTCTCCTTTACAAAGTTCTACCATTTGAGTGGCCTAAACATTCTTTTATTAATTAAGTATCTTGCCAGGCATGTTGGAGTGCACCTGTAATCCAAGCACTCAGGAGGCTGAGGCAGGAGGATCACCCAAGTTCAAGGCCATCCTGGGCTACATAGTAAGATCAAGGCCAGCCTGAACTACATAGTGAGACCCTGGTTGTTTTTTTTTATTATTAAGTATCATACACTAAAGAAATTCACCAAGAAATGAAAACATGAAATAATGTCTACTTAAAATACTCACTGTATTATATTAATATTGTTCAAGGGAATTTTGTCAACAATTGACTGAAAACTTATTTTCGTATACATGAACTCACTTAGACCCGTCTCTCCATCTGATCTGGGGAATAAGTCCTGTGAGTGCCAAGGCCACTTAGCAGATGTTATCACTAGGCACAGAGTAGATTTTAACAGGGCGGCGATCTCTCAGGGGCCACAGAAAGGGAAAAGCCAGAGCCCGGGAGGGGGACAAACGATTCCAGATCTCGGCAACCACAGCTCAGTGTTGGTGGCCGCAGCTGTAGCAGGGGCAGCAGGGATCTTCATGGTGATGGTGATGGTGTTAGCGATCCGTTGTAACCACAGCACTGACCATCGTGACATTCGTAGGGCTATCGGTGGTGGTGCAGTAGTACACACAGAGACCCCAGGGCACCATCCAGCTGGCTAACTTGTCAGGTGACTGTTTCCTGGTGTACACACCAAGGGCCTGAGGCAGCTGGGTCCTCTGGCCAACGAGTTTTCTTCCCAACCAAGAAGCCCAATTATAGTCAGAAGAGTCCTTGGCAAATGTGAAATGAGAGCTGATGAAGTTCACTCCTTGATTAAAATATTGCCCCCGTCTCCCTTGAAGTATCACCTCCTTTAAAGGGTGAGTGTGTCATAAGAGAGGGTACCAGGATTTTTTTTTTTCTGGTACCAGGAATCAAACTCAGGACTTTGCACTTGCCTAGCAGGTGCTTGTGTCACTGAGCTGTATCCCCAGCCCAAGACAGGGCTGTCCTGGAGCCCCAGAAGTCTCCACATCCTGGGAGTTTTTGCCTGAGGAGAAGTTGGCGGGTCTCCAGAAGCCCACACTTGGAGGAAAACCACTGGCCCGTGGGCCGCCCAGCAGCCCCTGGCACTCAATGGATTCTTGTGTGTGTTCCACCTCTTCTCAGAGAAAGCTTTCCAAGGGTTGAAGAGTGGGATGGTGCTGTTTGAGACAGTGCTTGGGCATTCCTTCCAGTGCGTGAGTGAGCAGAGCACCCCTCTGTCGGCCCAGCTCCAGCTGAAAACGAGGAACGTCCAGCTTCAAGCCTTTGACTTTGAAGGCGACCGCTTTGGAAATGGTAAGTCACAGGCTTCCCAAGTCACAAACAGCTCTCAGGGTCCGGGGGTAGTTCCAAAGCTGTGTTCTGTCCCAAGCCGTGGAGGGCCAGGAATCTCAGGAGCTACCTAGAATGGTGTCCCATCCAGCCCTAAGGGCTGAGCGGCCCGGGCCATTTCCGCCGCCTCCAAACCAGCACCTCACCCACTCACACCTCGGCTCTCCCCAGCAAGGTGTGGCCCATGGTGAGATCAAAACACATTCCCTTTCACTCCCAAACACAGACCCTCAGCCCGCTGGGCGGTGCCCCATGCAGCGGTCCCTGTACCTGCTGCTGAGCCCTCAGCGCAGCTCGAAGCTTGGGTAGGTGGGAGAATCCTTTGAAGGTCCTGAGCATGAAGGACTCAGGATTTCAAAATAGCTTTTTCCCACCTGCCGAGGGAAAAGGTGATGTCATAATTCAAGCAGAGAACAATTCTGTTGGAGTTCCTCTTCCCAATTATAGCCAACCCCTCCCCCCTACCAAGCGTTTCCTGAGAGTCAGTTTTCTTTTCCCTCTAACTTCCTTCTGCTCCGGGTCTGAACCAGCATCACCGGAGCTTGCCTGAAGCTGCCCAGGAGGTCCTGGGGTGAGGGCCAGGGGCAGGCCCCGGGTGACCTTCTAGGAAAAGCCCTTTTCTTCCACCCAGAAGGCAGCGTTACGATATCTCCCTCTCAAGAGGCTCATGAACGTCAATTCTCAAAACATCCCTCTTGAAAGAACTCAAAAACATTGTCGATGCTCCTCAGTCACGCAAAACAGATCTAGCTAGTTTAGCTAGCTGTGACATTTCTCTGATACAAACCTGGTTCTACTCTGAGTTCCGTGATAAAATTGAAGATGTGTCCGTTAGAAAACTTCTCCTGACACCGTGGAAACCATTCAGCAAACAAGTCCATGGTGCTTGCCTTAGAGCCCTGGTTTTTACAGGGTTTGTCTGTATCTTATAGTTTTTGAGACAGAATTTCACTAATTCACCGAATTTCCCAGGCTGGGCTTAAACTTGTGATCTTCCTGCATCAGCCTCCCAGAGTTTTGGGGTTATAGGCACACATCACTACACTCAGCCTAATCAGGTGATGTAATAAGGCACACACTTGTTCACTTTTCCCGTTAGAACCTCTGCAAAGCAGGAATTAAGCGGGGCTTAGGAGTAAAACCTTTCATCAGCTTTCTGCCCATTACTAACAATGTTCACAGGCGGACATGGAGAAGGTTTACTTTTGTTTTGTGATGCGGGGGGGTGGGGGGGTTGAACTCAGGGCCTTCACACTGAACACTCCCAGTCCTTACAATTTTATTTTTTTAATTGTGAGACAGGGTCTCAGTAAGTTGTTAAATTGCCCAGGCTGTGCTCAAACTTGTGATCCTCCTGCCTCAGCCTCTCAGAGTACCGAAATTACAGGCATGTGCCATCCTACCTGACAGAAAACCTCTTTTCTTATTATTTTCTTAAAAATCACTGTTCAATGGAGTCTCCAAGCAAGAGACCTCACTGACCCTTCACTCCTCTGTCTCCTGGACCAAATGTTTAGAGAACCCTACTGATTCTGCCACCTACTGCTCTCCAGGTCCCTGTCTCCGCTGCAGCTTAGTTCCCAGTCCCGTCTCCGGAGCTCAGATTTCCTAAAGATGCAAAAAGAAGGCATGTTATGTCCCTCTCTTAGTACAACTGGTCCCAGGAGGTAAGAGACAGTGATTAAAAAAGGAGGAAGCTTCCTTGCAGGGCAGGGTTAAAAAGACAGAATAGAACAGAGGTGGGTGTGGCGACACACCCATCTGTCATCCCAGCACTTAGGAGGCTGAGGCAGGAGGATCACTAAGAGTTTGAGGCCAACTTGGGCTACGTGGAGAATTCAAAGCTAGCCTGGGGGGCTGGGGATATAGCTCAGTGGAATAAGCGCCTGCCCAGCAAGCGCAGGGTCCTGAGTTCGATCCCCAGTACCGCCAAAAAAAAAAAAAAAAAAACAACAAAGCTAGCCTGAACGATCTAGCAAGACCCTGTCTCAAAAAAGTAAGAAAGAAAGAAAGAACAAAAGCAAGCATGCAGAGGCTGTGGAGGGATGATTAACACAGTGGTGGTGAGGGGCAGAGAACTCTGGGTGATGGGTGACATTTAAATGGGCTGGAGGAATGCAGAGAAGAATCCAGAAACTGCAAAGAGAATAATCATCCCCAGCCAAACCCTCCTTCCTCTGCCTCTGCCATACCTCCTCCTACACCCTGGAGCTACCAGAGGTTTTCTTTCCCTGTTCTTTTTTTTTTTTTTTTTTTTTTTGAGACAAGGTCTCGCTATGTATATAGTCCAGACTGGCCTTGAACTCAAGGCAATCCTCCTGCCTCAGCCTCCCAAGTGCTGGGGTGACAGGAGTGTGCCACCACACCCAGCTCCCTATCCTTTTCTTTTACTGTTTGTTTTTGTTTTTGTTTTCTGTGCCATCCAAGGAGCCCCAGGCTGTCCCAGCAGCCCCTTTAAAAAGCCCAGCAGGAAATGTTGGCTCCTCTCCAGAGGGCAGGGTCACGGCTCTGGAGTCCGTGTGGTGCTGACCCAGCCCAGCGCCTCTCAGTTGGCTCTGCCTCCCTCCTGGAGATATGGACTCAAAGCTCCTAGCATTTCCACCCTTGAGCCTCCAGCTCCCGTTGCCCTCCCTTGTCTCTGCGGCCATGGGAAGCACCCCAGCAGCTGCCTCAGTTTCTCCCTCTGCAGTGCCCGTGGTCCCCCATGACACCTGTTCCTCTGGCCTCTGTTACAGCCACCATGTGCTTCGGTGACAGGAACAGGAGAGAAACCCCCGTGGCCGTGGGCCTGAGTGTTGCGGGGCTGCTGGTCATTTTGCTAATGGCCTGTCTGGTGGCCAGAGAGAGGCCGGGCCGAGGATACCAACGCATGTAGCTCCAGCCGCTTCTGCATGGCAAGGCTGAGGCGTGGAAGCCAGAGGACTGAGAGACTGAGCTCTCTGGGTGCCTGTGCTGGGGAGGGGACCTAGCTTTCCACCAAGGGCCCTGAAGGCCAGCAAGAGGGAGGCCCCAGGGTAAAAAGGGCTGCTTCAAGAATTTGGGGCCACACCAGGTGTGGTGACATGTCTGCCCTCCCAGCAATCAGGAGGTTGAGGCAGGAGGATCTCCACAAATTCATGGTCGACCTGGGCTATATAGCAAGTTCAAGGTCAGCCTGAACTACGTACAGTGAGGCCCTATCTCAAAATGAAAAAAAGAATCAGGGGAATAGACAGAGAAGGGGGTCCCTGTGTGAAGGAGAAGGCAAAAACCTCACAGAGGGAAAATGGGAAAGACCTTTCCAAACTGCGCTCTGGTGAGGTCTGTGTTGCCCAGGCTGGCCTCAAGTGCCTGGGTACAAGTGACCCTCCTGCTTCAGCCTCTTGAGTAGCTGGGACTATAGTTGTGTACCAACATACCTGGCTTCCTATATATTTCTAAGATTTCAATAGTCAGATTTTAAAACTAGTCCTTTAGGAAAATAAATTCATTTCTTTTTTTTTTTTTACAAATTCATTTCTAAATACATTCTAAAGCATCTTTTTTCTGCCTTTTTGAGACAGGGTTTCACTATGCAGTTCAGGCTGAGCTTGAATTCACTTTGTAGCCCAGGTAGGCTTTGAACTCACAGAGATCCTCCTGCCTCAGCCTCCCAA
This sequence comes from Dinomys branickii, assembly GCA_004027595.1. Classification (NCBI taxonomy): domain Eukaryota; kingdom Metazoa; phylum Chordata; class Mammalia; order Rodentia; family Dinomyidae; genus Dinomys; species Dinomys branickii. The sequence continues at coordinate 39,496 of PVLD010011785.1, forward strand.
GTGCACTACCACACTCAGTTTAGACAGTATCTTTAAACTCTTGGATTTTATTTAAGTTCTGACTTACTCGAATTAAGATGCTTTTAATGTACCATCATTTTTAGAAAACATTCTATAGCATTGTGCTGTGTTATTAGGAAAACAAAGATAGAGAACTGTTCAATGTTTCACTTTTTTGATGTAAAGTGTAAGATCCTGGCAAACAGAAGAGGCTTAATAAATATCAGTTCTCCAGCTCCTGCTGCTTTGTTTGTCGTTGGCCTTCTGAGCACGTTCTTCGCTGATTAGTCTCTTTCCAGTGCGGCTCTGCCTTGTAAGTTTGATCTCTCCAGAGCTGCCGGAGAGTAAGCCGGAAGATTCTGACCTCCTTTCCTTCTGTGCAAACATTTACCCCCACCTTAGAAGCCAGTGGCTTCCTGACTGGGGGTGATGGATAACTGCAGGAAAACATTCTATTACAATCTGGCTTAGGATGTTGTTCGTAGCTTTATAATACATTGGTGGTTCAAATATGAAAATTGGGGTTTGAGTTCAGAGAAAAGGAACATACAGACTTCCAGATGTTCCTAACTGATTTTTACCAACAAAAGATTCTTCCTTCCTACATCCTCCAAGGCGTCACTCTTCCTCTTTTTTTTTTTTTTTTTGGTCTGTTTGAGATGGGGTCTCGCTATGTAGTTTAGGCTGCCTGGAGCTCACTTTGTAGCCCCGGCTGGCCTTGAACTCACCATCCTGCCTCAGCCTCCTGAGTGCTAGGATTACAGGGGTGCACCACCACACCCAGCTTCCACTGGTTATTTTAAACAGGAAGCGTATGAGGTTTGGCAAGAACTGCAAACCTACTGCTTATCTGGGAGCGGAGTCCTTGGAGTAGTTTAGCTTTCTCCGTTTTCTTAGAAGTGAAGGGGGGCACATGGCGGGTTCAAGAGAGGCTTAAGAGCTGCTAGAGACTCGAGAGCCAGGAAATGCCTGTTTCCCCCTCAGAGCGGAGGGGGCGGGTGTTGATGGGAATCTGTACAGCAAGGGCCCTGCGTCCCCAGAGTGACTCGGGGCTGACCGCAAGGGCTGGTCTTGCCTCCTCCCACCTCTTCTCCCAAGCCTGTCCGGGGCTCCAAGAGGGCTGTGTTCAGGGCTCCTGAAACTTTGTCCAGGGCAGAGAGGGTGCATTTATTCCCTGAGCCACCAGCCGCTGGGGAACGATTCAAGTTCATCTTCTCCTGTGTGGACTTTTCTCTCATGGCAGATAGAAACAAGAATCGAAATTTCACATCGAGATGGCCACGGGTGGTGGCGCACACCTATCATCCCAGCACTTGGGAGGCTGAGGCAGGAGGATCACCATGAGTTCAAAGCCAGCCTAGGGTACATAGTGAAAGCTTGCCTCAAAAACTAAAATTTATTTTTCACATCAGAAATAGAGGGATAAAGTAGTTTATATAAATTTAATTTTCCTTTTTACCCTCTTCAGGGATAGCACACCCTGGATTCCTGTTACCTGTCCCAACACAAATTATCTTTAAAGTTAATATGAACAAATGCTTGTAGGAGCCACAAAAGGCAGAAGCTTCAGTCACATAAGCAGCAAAAAAGCCTTCTCAATGCAGCCCGCTCTCCACACACGGCCGCCCCAGAAGCCCGAGACGCAAAAACAATTCTGGGAGCTCACGCCGTCCATACGGCTGGAGGGGACAAGACGTGGCTGCTCTTCCTTCCTTCCCTAACCTCGGACAGTGAACAGCTCAGGAGCCTAGCACGGAGGAGGGCGGAGCTGACGGGAGGGGACTGGGAACTCACCGCAAACCCGGGCCACTCCAAGCTGCAGCTCCTTCCCAGGCTCAAAAATAAGACAGGCAGCTGGGCGTGGTGGAGCACACCTCTAAGGCTAGCACTCAGGAGGCTGAGGCAGGAAGATTGCCTGAGTTCACCATGAGTCTAAACTACACAGTGAGATCCTGTCTCAAAAGAAAAGGAAATAATTGATATTCACCTTCAGAAATAGAGAACAGACTGATGCTGGAATAAAAAAGACTAAAGTAAAAGAAGTAAAACTGACACTGGTGAATATTTTATTCATAGAAATGTCTTTTCTTTGTTTTTTGGTTCTTTTTTATTTTTTGGCGGTACTAGGGATTGAACTCAGGACCCTGCGCCTGCTAGGCAGGTGCTTATTCCACTGAGCTATATCCCCAGCCCCTTTTTCTTTGTTTTTTGAGACAGGGCTTCACTTTGTAGCCCAGGCTGCCCTTGAACTCCCAGTGTTCCTCCTGCCTCAGCCTCCTGAGTGCTGGGATGACAGGTGTGCGCCACCACGCCCAGTCTATGCACATAAACATAAAAAGTAAGATGCACTAAACAATCATGGGCCCAGGAATGCAAATACATCCTGTCATATATGAAATCATATTTAGACATGGTTATTCTTTAAGAGGTTATTTACAAAAGCAAAAGGCTGGGGGAAACAATGACCCATCAGTTGGGAACAGAATAAAAGATACTTGCCCCCAGCAGAATACTCTACAGCTGTCATAAACAGTGAGCGGGCTGGGGGCAGAGGTGCACACACCTGTCTTCCTGGCACTCTGAGAGGCTGAAGCGGGAAGATCAAAACGCTTCCAGTCTAACCCAGAAATTTAGCAACTTAGTGACAGGTTTTTTGGTTTGTTTTTTTTGAGCTGGGAATCAAACTCAGGACCTCACACTGGCTAGGCAGGTGCTGCACCACTGAGCTGTATCCTCATCCCCAGGAAATTGGGCAACTTATCCAGACCCTGTCTCAAAATGGAAAGGGATGTAGCTCACTGCCAAGGCTCAATCACCAGTGCTAAAAAAAAAAAAAAAAAATCAAAGAACTGAACACACACTGTGTATTTATGTATAAGGAAAGAGATCCAAAATACATTGTTAAATGTTAGATCAAAAAGGATGCTGTACAATAGGAAGGGGGAGATAAAAAATATTTTTTCATTGGTGTTTCTACTATAAAAAAATTGGATGCCAGGCGTGGTGGTGCCTGGCTATAATCCTAGCACTTAGGAGGCTGAGGCAGGAGGTTTGTCGCAAGTTTGAGGCCAGCCTGGGCTACAAAGTGAGTTTAAAGCCAGCCTCAACTGCATACTGAAACCCTGTCTCAAAAAAAGAGAAAAAAATAAATATAAAACATTGGAAATATATATTTTAAAAAAGCTATACAGGGGCTGGGGATATAGATCAGTGGAATAAGCACCTGCCTGGCAAGTGCAAGGTCCTGAGTTTGATCCCTGGTACCACAAAAAAAAAAAAAAAAGCTATAGTGCTGGGCGTGGTGGCGCATGCCTATAATCCCAGCACTTAGGAGGCTGAGGCAGGAGGATCACTGTGAGGTCAAGGCCAGCCTGGGCTACAAAGTGAGCTCAAGACCGGATTGAACTGCATAGTAAGACCCTGTCTCAAAAAGAAAAAAAAAAAAGAAAGAAAGAAAGAAAGAAAGAAAGAAAACTCTAAGAAAAGTATTTGTCTAATGGGAACAAGGGAGATTAGAAGACAGGATAGAGGGGAAAATAAAACTCTGTGGACAATATCTTGTATTATTTCATTTAATTTGAGTATACTTTTTTTTTGTTGGTACTGGGAATTGAACTCAGGACCTTATGCTTGTTAGGCAGGCACTTGTGCCACTAAGCTATATCCCCAGCCCTATTTTACTTATTTTGAAACTGGATTTTGCTGTGAAGTCCATGCTGGCCTTAAACTCAGAGATCCTCCTGCCTCAGCCTGGCTCTTGTATTAACTTTTCAAATTATCTGAATGTACCTTATCTTCCAACACATTTCTGAAAACTGTAGGAATGACAGCTGCCAAACAATCGAAATGCTGTAAACCTGGACAATGTTAAAAAAAAAAAAGACAGTGATGTAACTATTTCAACTTTGGAGCTGGAGGGAGTTGGGAGAGTCCATGAGTGCCAGTCGCAGTGGGCAGATAATGCTCAAGCTGGAAATGCTGGAAAGCACATCTGCTAGTTCACTTCACTCCCTCAGTGTGATTCACAGCTCCTTAATGTGTATTTCACGATCTTTTTATAAGACAATACTTTCCATTATAAATATGGACAGACAGTAATTCCTCCTGTTTCCTCTTAGCCTTTTCCTTCTTTTTTCCTTTTTTTTCTGTCTTTTTGAGACAGGCTCTCACTATGCAGTTCAGGCTGGCCTTAAGCTCACTTTGTAGCTCAGGCTGGTCTCAAACTCGCAGCAATCCTCCTGCCTCAGCCTCCCAGGTGCTGGGATTGCAAGCATGCACCACCATGACTGGCTTCCTTTTTTCTTTCTTTTTTTTTTTTTTTTTTTTTTGATACTAGGAATCAAACTCAAGACCTCAGGCTTGCCAGGCAGGCACTTATGCCGCTGAGCTATATCCCCAGCCCCTTTCTTCTATTAAATTCAAGTAAAATCAAAATCAGCAGCTTCAGTAAAAGAGCACTTGTTTGAGTCTATTTTCTTTTTTTATGATCCTGTCTTTTTTCTTCTGTGAAGCTTTACAGCTTCTATTTTTTTATCATTTAGGTTTTTCTAATTAACTGAGTTTATTGGTACCATTTAGATATACACAGTGATCACACTTATCACAGGGGATCCGTACCTGTGCAGGATAAAACTTGATTCTTCCCACCCCCACCCCGTCCCTTGAATCCATCTTCCCCTCCTATTTACAGAAGCTTTGTTTCCTTTTTTTCCTTCTCATTTTGTTTCTGTTCCCTTCTTTCCTTCCCCCCTCCCCCCTCCCCTGTTCCCCTTCCCACTTGAACATTTTCTTCCTATTTCACAACACCTATTACACATTTTGGTCCTCATTTACACTTTTGGCTTTTCACACAAGAGAGACGATGTGGAATTTATACATGATTTATTTTACTTAAGAGTATGATCTAAAGGTATATCCATTTAGGTAGAAATGTCTTGAGAATATCCTTCTTTACGGCAGAGTAGTACCCCATTGTATAAAAAAACCCCACATCCTTTTTATCCATTCATTATTTTTTTTGTTGTTTTGGTATCAGGAATCAAACTCATGACCTCATGCTTCCCAGGCAGGCACTTATGCCGCTGAGCTATATTCCCAGCCTGATCTGATCCTACCTTAATAAAAGTACTTCTATTCATTTTTCTACTGATATATCCTTATAGATTTTGGAGGAGTTCTGCTCATATATATATATATATATATATATATATATACACATACACATGGACAGTATCTCCATGTGTAGTTCAGGCTGGCCTTGAACTCACGGTGATCCTCCTGCCTCAACCTCCTTTGCTGGGATTATAGGTGTGCACCTCCACGCCCAGCTTGACATCGCCACTTTCTGTTTTGAGGACCTTGTGTATGCTAGACACATCCTACCACATTCTTTGTTTGCTTTGGGGGAAGTGGTTGGTTTTTGTTTTGTTTTGTTTGTATCTGGAATTGAACTCAGGACCTTGAGCTTGCCAGGCAGGTGCTGTGCTGTGGTGGTTTTCTGAGACAAGCTGTCCTCGAACTCACAGTGTTCCTCCAGCCTCAGAAGACGGACAGGCTTTTTTACTTAATTATCCAGCAATCTTACCTATCATCGATCGGCCTATCCTATAAATGAGAAAATTGCGGAGGTAACTACCTGCCCAAGACCGAATAGCTAATGCTGGGACTAAAAATCGAGACCAGAAGTGTTCGCCCCAGCTCCTGCTCTTTCCCGGCCCACCCTCCCCTGCATTCCCTGTTTGTTTTCTCTCCTAGTGGACGAGTGCGCCTCGGACTACACGGTTATGCTCCCGGTGATCGGCGCAGTCGTGCTCGCGCTCTGCTTCCTGGGTCTGTGCGTCTGCGTGACCCGCCTGCGACGTCAGTCGGCTGGGTACCAGAGGATCTGATTAACGCACAAGGGAACCGGAAATGACGGAGTTAGAGAATTCTTCCAACACATCCACGAGACTGGGATCGTCCCACACAGTAGGGGTCTTTCGGATGATGGAATCCACTCCGTTCTACAAAAACCAAGTGAACCGTGTTTGTGATTCAAATTCAAGCGGCACATCACCTTCTAAAGATTTTTTTCTTTATCCACAAAAGGCAGTGAGTGTTGCAGAGTATTTTATAGTTTCCTTCAGAATATTTTAACCACTCATAGGCAACACTGGAGTTGCCTTGAGTTAACATGATGTATGTGAAGGGCACGTGCCTCCAAGTCGAACACCAGAGCCTCCCTGGTGTGTAATGCTCCCTTTTGCCTGCGCCAATCAAAGAGGTTTTCCACGCTTTCACCATCTCTGTTCATTGGATGTACCTATGTCCGGGGTGGTACTCATTTCCATTTCCTCTTTAATTTGTGATCGTCTCGAAAAAGAACAAGCTAGGCATGGTGATGCATGTGTGTAATCCCAGCGCTCAGGAAGCTGAGGCAGGAGGACTGAAAGTTCAAGGCCCCCCTAGACTGCAGGCTAAGAACCTGTCTCAGAACCCACACACACACACACACACACACACACTTTATGGATTTTGTATTTGTGATACCGGGGATTGAACCCAGGGCCTCAAGCAATTTACCACTGAGCTACCCCTTCCTGGCCTTTTTTATTGTATTTCTGAGACAGGGTTGAGACTAACTAGCCCAGGCTGGCCCCAAACTTGCTTCAGTCTCCCAAGTACTGAGACTACAGGTATGAAGAATGCTGTCTGGCTTATCTGGATTTTTATAGGAAGCCAGCTAGAGGAACAGATCAGCTTCTGTGTTCTATCTTGACAATTCCTGCTCTAGAAGCACCGAGAACTAAGAATTCACTGTGTACAGACAATGGATTTTTTTTTCTTTTTGTCTTTTTGAGACAGGGTCTCACTGTGCAGTTCAGGCTGGCCTTGAGTTCATTTTGTAACTCAGGCTGATTCAAACTTGAAACGATCCTCCTCCCTCTGCTTCTGGAGTGCTGGGATTACAGGCGTGCGCCACCACACCCAGCTAGACAACGGAACTTAATAAGCATGCAACAGTAATCACAGATCTTAATTATTGAACCTGTACGTCCAACTCCAGGCTGAGCAGTTACCTCTGTCCCATTTAGTCCTTACAATGTACAGAAGAGTAAACCCAAGGGAATTGGATCATCTAGGTATCACCTACATAACAGGTGGCAGAGCTGGAATTAGAATTCATGCCAGCCTGGTTCTGAGATCTTTGACCCCTTCTCGCACCAAGGTGCTGAGAACAGTGACACCAAGTTCTACCTAGAGTCTGGCGCCAGCTAATGAAATGACCCATCTCTAGTGAACTACTTGCTCCCTTGAAGGTGGCCAAAGGGCTGTATAAAATGTTAGTTGCCCACCAATATTTTAACGAGGAGGGAAAGGAATAGACTTCTCAAGGTATGTTCCATTTCTTCAAAAACAGAGAAGTCCTCTCGCCTTTAACCAGATTTGCTTTCTTGAATGTAGTACGCCCTCTTGTGGTCGCTTGCTGCTTCTGCTTTTTAGCGCTGCCCGTTCCATTGTAGTTTGAAGCATTCCGCTGGTTCCCACGGGAGGGACCTAAGCCGGCTTACCAGCTGCAGAGACCACATACCTGAGGGACAGCTCAAGTTGCCCTAGAGAACATCGTGATTTCCCTGAGTGGTTCGCTTATAAGTCACTAAAGCCCGCAGGGAGCCGACTTTAGTCCTGATAGAATATGGAATTGTATTAAAAGGTTTCACAATAAAACTAATTTTAGAGATTCATTCATATCATTTCCATACTTCATTTTTTGTGCTACATAAAATTTCTATACAGTTTTCTTTGTGGTAGGCTTTTATATGCAAGTTGACACTTGAATCAACAATTTTATTTTTTCTGAGACAGGGTCTCACTGTGCAAGTCAGGCTGGCCTTGAGCTCACTTGGTAGCCCAGGCTGGTCTCAAATTCACAATAATCCTCCTGCCTCAGGCTCCCAAGTGCTGAGATTACAGGGGTGCACCACCACACCCAGCCTTGAATCACCAAATTAAATCATCTTTCACTAATTTCTTTTATTCTGTGCTCCACTGCCCATATCATTTCTAGGTAGGAAAACCCTAGGGAGAAACGTAATTCCTTAGAAGATAAACCACATCACAGGCACAGGTTAGATATTCACTTTTTTTTTTTCTGGGGCCAGGTCTTACAGTTCAGGCTAGCCTTGAGCTCACTATGCAACCCAGTCTGTCTTTGAACTCAAGTGATCCTCCTGCCTAAGCCTCCCAAATGTTGGGATTACAGATGAGCACCACCATGCCCATCTTAAATCACACCTCCTACTCCAGACACACCCGGCACATTGCTCTTACTGCAACGTTGTGCAGCTTGCCCATTCTCACAGACACCACTGATAAAGGGCTTACTCAGAGCGCGTGAGGCCTCACCTGAAAACAGTGCTTCCTCGAGGATCCGGCCTCCACGCATGGGTGCATTTGAGGGGTATAGAACAAGGACATAAACCCCAGAAAGCAAGCCCAGGGGCCTTTCAAGCCCACACGGGAAAGAGCCTCCCAGGTGCCACAGCATTTCCAACCAAGACAAGCTCATGTGGATGTGCACCCCCCTCCCCCGCAATGACACCCCGAGACAGGCAAAGGCCACACTGACCCTCGGCAGGGAACTAGCTTTGCCCATGATAGTGACACACAGGTCCCCCGGACTCCTGGCTTCCCGTTCTCCTGTGATGTGAGTTGCCAGATGCCTGGGCAAGTGTCTCAGTTACTTTTGTCATTGCTGAGGCAAAATACCCGACACCAAAGTTAAAGGAGAAAGATTTATGTAGCGCACAGTGTATAGAGGTTTTAGTTCCTAGTTGGCCGGCTGCGAGGCAGGGCAGCACAGCAGAGAGGTGCTGAGGAGGAGAAACAGTCCACAGCAAACTGGCAGGAGACAGTGCTGCAGCTGCAGCTGCAGCCCACCTCTCCCTTTCATTCCCTCCAGGCTAGCGCCTATTGAGTGGTGCCACCCACACCCAGGTGGGTCTTCCCATCATCCACACGCAGAATTATCAGCCAAAGCAATCAGTGCCTAACTTAGTAATCACACACCCTTAACCCCAGCATCACATGCCCTAGATCCAGCCACCTCTGATGAGCCCCAGCTGTGACCACAGGAGGCCCTGGGGATAAGGAGACACGGGCCATTTCAGCAAGCCGCCCTCTCGGTCAGAACGAGGGGAGGAGCTCAGCAGGCACACTTCTCAGTTCTCCTTCCAGGAAAGACTGCTGGGCAGTGGCCACACCTTTCTCCACAACACAAGGGTGACACCCAGCACCAGGAGACCACCCTGTACCTCCCTACGTCCTACCTAAGCATCAGCCCCCAAGTCTCAGATGGCTTAATGATTTCCATCATCTTATGAGGGCAGGTGACGGGCTCAGGTAATGACCCAGTGGGCTGGGACAAACAGTAACTGTGTTGGTTGAGGATTTGGATCTGCCCACTGATTGAAATGTATGAATTAAGGCCCCATAAGGAAAGTAACAAGAAGCCAGCAGGGTGGCGCACACCTGTAATCCCAGTATTCAAGAGGCTGAGACAGGAGGACCACTGTGAGTTTTCAGCCAGCCTGGGCTACATAGTGAATTCAAGGCTAGCCTTAACTAGCTTAGCAAAACCTGTCTCAAGAAAACCAAAAAAGAAACAAAAGAAAGCCGGGTGCGGTGGCACACACCTGTAATCCCAGCACTCAGGAGGCCGAGGCAGGAGGATCGTTGCAAGTTTGAGACCAACCTGGACTACAAACTGAGCTCAAGGCCAGCCTGAACTGCACAGTGAGACCTTATCTCAAAAAGACAAGAAAAAAAAAAAGAAAGAAAAGAAAAACTACAAGAAATGAGGGCATAAACATTTTCATGAAAATGTCAGAAGACAGGAAGTTTCTTGAATTAGCCTGAAATTCACTAGAACATTTGGCTGCCTTAAAAGAAAAAAGGGAAGCCCTGGTAGAAATAAGAAGGGCAGAAGCAAAGACTAAAAAGATCTTCAGAAAAAAAATAAAAATAAAAAAAAATAAAAAGATCTTCAGGAAAATGCAAGTCACACACCACACAACACTAATTTCTTCATAATCCAAACACTTCTCTCATGTGAAGGGAAAGCGCAAATATCCAGAGTAACGGGCAGATGCAGAGAGGAGACACAGAAAAGAGTTGGCCAAGTCCACTTCGTGGGCAACTCTGCAGCTCACCCCTAAAATGTGACACATGAACTCAAGCATCCAGATTCTCTTTCCCATTTCGCAGAGGGAAAATCTTGATTTTTAGCTCCAGAAAGAGACAGGGTGGGCAGAAGTTGGGCAAAGGCCCTTTCCACACCCTGGGATAGGGTACTGGCGGAGAGCAAGCTCCACCAAGAGCAGGAGGGGGCTGCAGGGACCCCAGGCCGTCATGGAAGCCTGGAGGCATGGGTGGGAGACACTCGGGGCTGGTTCCATGGAGGGGTATGAGGGGGCGCAGAGGGCCGCAGAGAGGGGCAGAGAGACCCGAGCCGGTGCGTGGGCCCTGCCTTCCCCGGGCTCTGTGCGGCCGGTGAGGACGGCTCCACTGGCCGAGTTCCCTGGGCACAAGTTGGGAAGGAGATGAAGGTGCAGCCCTCTGGCCTCCCCAGGCCCGAGGCAGGACGGAGCAAGTGTTTCTAACAGCTGTCTGTCCTGTACCCAGCCCCACCTGAGCACCTGTAGTAGCTTGTGGCTACTTTACAGGATGTACAAGAAAAACATGAATACATTTTCCTTGTTAAAACTAAACATATAAAAATATAGCAGAAGGCACTCCTGCCTGATCATCGCTGGGGAGGACAGAAGGAGGATCCTGGCGGGGGAGGAAGGAGTGGCTCCATCTCATTCTTAGTGATGAGGAAACCACTGCCCTGCTTACCCATAATGCAGGTCTCCAGCCTGGCCCCCAGGACTCTCTATTGGTGTCACTTGTAAGGCCCTCCACACCCAGGGGAGGTCCTAGCCGCCCATCCTGCACATGCCAACTCCATAAAGGTGGTGTTGCCCAGGGAGCGGCCCTGGATGTGTCTTCTCCCCAGACCGGAGCCCCTTCCAGCCTCTCCTGTCGCTGAGGTGTCTGGCGTTTTTGCGGCGCTGGCTCATCACCACTATCCATAGCACTCCCAGCAGCCTCTGCTGCCCAGGGCCTCACTAGCATCAGATCCATGGCTCCTCCGCATCCCCTGCAGCTGGGGAAAAGCGCACGTGATTCTTACGGGCTTAGCACTGGCAGCTTGGGGTGGTCAGACCATTCCCTGGTGACCCGGCCACACTTGGGGGTAACTGAGCTCCTGCCCCGTTGTCCGGTGCGCCCCACCGCGGGAGCCTCTCAGCCTTCGCAAAGGCCGAGAACAGGATAAGCAGGACCATTAGAGATCGCCTAATCCAGCCGGGTATTTTAAGGTTTTCTCAGTGCCAGGGATCAAGGCCAGGGCTGCACATGAGCCGGGCAAGCGCTGTATCACTGACGCCACACCCATCCGCCTCCACACTAGCGCGTCCTGAGCTGGGATTTGTTCTCTATGGTGTTATCGCTCAACCTCTGAGCCTTTGCTGTGCTTTCTTCTTCTTTCTTCCTCCTTCCTTCTCCTTCTCCTTTTCTTCTTTTCCTTCTCCTTCTCCTTCTCCTTCTTCTTCTTTTCTTCTTCTTCCTCCTCCCCCTCCCCTTCCTCTCCCCCTCTTCCTCCTCCTCCTCCTTCTTCTTCAGTACTGGGAATCTTTTTTGATACTGCAGGCTGGCCTTGAACTCACAATGATCCTCCTGCCTCAGCCTCTCAAGGGCTGAGGTTGCGGGTGCACAACACCACACCAAGTTTAGCTTCCTGCTTTCCCCATCATCACCATCATCACCACCATCATCAAAAAGCATGCAGCCAAGGGCTGGGGATGTAGCTCAGTGATATAAGCACCTGCCTGGCAAGCACAAGGTCCTGAGTTCGATCCCTGGTAGCACACACCCACAAAAAAAGCATGCAGCCAATCATCCCCCACACCAGGATAAGCACCTCTTTAGATTAAAAACAGGAGATGATGGCTGGGTGTGGTGGAGCTTACCCATAATCCTAGCACTCGGGAGGCTGAGGCAGGAGGATCACTGTGAATTAAAGACCAACCTGGACTTTAATCTACACAGTGACACTTTGTCTCAAAAGGACAAATATCTAGAACATGTTTTAAAAAATGAAAAAAATCAGACCCCCTCCCCAAATTTAAAGACCTGACCGAAAAATGGACATCTGAGATGAATACACACTTCTCAAATGAAGAAGTAGAAATGGCAAATCGATATATGAAAAAATATTCAACATTACTGGTCATTCAAGAGATGTAAATTCAAACAATGCTGTGATTTCATCTCACCCCAGAAAGAATGGCTTATTCTCAAGAAACACACTGGAAATCAGTATGAAGACTGTTCAAAAAACTAGGCCTAGAGGTCCTATTTGACCCAGCTATTCCTTCCTTGAATCTTTCCAAAGGAATTAAGAACATCATCCCACAGCGACAGCACACACTTTGCAGTAGCTAAATCTTGGGAACAGCCCAAATGCCCATCAAGTGATGAATGGATAAAGAATGTGTGGGTGTTTTTTTACACAACAGAGCACTACTCAGCCATAAGGAAGGATAAGCTTGAGACATTTCTAGCTAAATAGATGCACCTTGAGATCATACTCTTACGGGAAACAAACTGAACACCCATGTAAATATCACACTGTTTCTCTGGCGTGAGAAATGGAAGGTATAAATAAGGACCAAAATATATAACAGATATTGTGAAACAGGAAGAAATTGTTCCAAAGGGAAGAGGAGCTAGGGAGGGGGAGGGGGAAAAGGAGGGAAAAGAAAAAACGGGAAGAAAAGGAAAGAGTGGAAAGAAAGCTTTGAAAGTAAGGAGGGGAGGAGGGGTTGAAGCGAGGGAGGGGAATGGGGAAAAAATCGCCATAGATCCTGTACAGGCACAAATTCCTTATGATGACCGTGATCGTTATGTGTATCTAAATTTTTTTGTGTGTATCTAAATTGCACCAATTACTTAATAAAGAAAAAACAAAAACTTAAAAATAAATAAATAAATAAATAACAGCCAAAAAAAAAAAAAACCCAAAACTTAACATCCAATTAAGTAGTTAAAATTTTAAAAGGCAGGAGATGGTAGGAGGCATCTCTCTCGGGGGTGCCCAGGAGATTGGGTTTGACCCTGAGGCCAACCTGTCTCGTGCAGGGGACAAGCAGCCCCTCCACCCTATAATAAATGAGAGGGACAAAGCTTAACAAGAGGAAGGCACTTTATCTATAAAGAGGAGACCCTGGCTTCTGGGATGGAGGAGAAAGGATCAGGGCGGGGGCTTCGGAAAGGGTGCGGGACCCGGGCCCTTTGCCCCTGGCCGCCTTTATAGGGGTCGGGCTCCCCCTCCAGGAAGGGCAGGCTTCCCTTCCCGCAGCTCGGCCTAACGCGGCGTCTTCTGGAGGTCTGGGCGCAGCTTCTGTGCACTTGACCTGCTTTTCAGGGCCTTGTCCTCGGGCTGGGCAGCCGTGGGAAGGGGGCGCCTCCCTCCTAGCTGGCCCAGAGCCGGAGCGGGAAGGACGCTGCTGCGGCCGGAGCGAGCGCCCCCTCCTCTCCGTTCTCCGGGGCGGGGGTTTGTGCACGGCTTCCCCTGCCCTCCCTCTCGCTCTTCCTCTGTTCTCTCGGCGCGAGTCCCAAGGCCGTTTGGCGCCGTTCTTTATCTGCCTTCCCTCCCACCCTGTCTCCCAGGGAATCTCTCCAGTGAAGCTTTTCAGCTCCTCCTGGTCAGGATCAGCTCCGAGACCTCAGAGGCCCCCTTGCGTTTCTCATCCACAGAGCCCGATCCTGAGCGCCCTGCGCAGAGCCAGGCCGCCCGCTCGCGTCCCTGGGGCCTCGCCGAAGGGTGAGCAGACTGCCTTTCCCTCGGCAAAGTCACACTTGTGTTAGGGACGCCCGGGAAACAAGCCTCACTGCGGACTTCTCCGGAGGCGGAATCCACGCCAGCACGGCCATCCCAAACCAGGTGTTGGCTTCTTGTTTTGGAGACAAGATCTCACTGTGTAATCAGGGCGGTCCAACTGCTCACTGCCACTCATCAAAGACAGCTTGTTGGGGCAAGAAAAAGACTTACGAGAAAACTGGAAAACCAAGGGTGGGCAGCTGCGGCCAACCAAGACCATGCTGGCTGCAGGCCGCAGGCTCCTTTGGGGCCAGGATGGGCGGCGGCGGCTTTAGCCTCGGGTGGGCAGGGAGGGTGCGCACACTCTGGGGCTCCTCTGATCTCCTCACACACCCCTGTTATCTGAAGGTCACCCACTGTCCTGGGTTCTGTAAATCCAGAGAAAAGTTACTGATTTGTTATTTGTAGGACTGTTGTCCTCTTAGCGTCCCTTCCTGGGAATAGCCAGCCTAGCAGTGTAGAACACAGGAAGAGACAGAAAGCAACTTTTTTTGCCAGAGAAGTTTTAACCCCTTAAGCGGCTTCAGTTGCCAGAGCTAGTGGGAGACTGACAAAGGACTGCTGAGCTGCATGCCCTTCAGATTCAGTGATTTTCAAGGTCAACTAACAGCAATAAAGTTATTCAGGCTTTCCCTCTGGGACAGTTCAACACTTCACAGTCTACTTTCAGCCAGACACTGGGGAGGCAGATGCCAATAAGCTATGGTGCCTGGGGAAACTGAGGCATGGGCAAGACAAGTGTTGTAGCCTGCTCCCGTTAATGTTGTCATTTGCTCCAATTGCTACAAGACAAACAAATGTTGTCGCTTGCTCCCGTTGCTATAAGACAAACATATTGTAACTTGCTGTAACCTGCCCCCTCCCCGGGCTAAAAGTTTGCTTAAGCTGCATGTCTAAACTTGCTGCACCGTTTTCTGTTCTGTATGCGTCTCCAAGCACCCTACCCTTCCCCTTTCCTAAGCCCTCGCTAAGCATAAAAACCCGACCATCCGCCCACCCGGCACTCTCCTTGCCTGCGTTGCAACGGAGACACCGCTGGGTACCAGCTTAAATAAAGCACTTTTTGAGAGATCTCGATTTTGTCCCGGGTTACTTTTTGGGGCTCCCACAACAAGGAACTTGCCCAGGAGCACAAAAGAGAAAGAAGAGGAGCCAGACCTCAATGCCAGGGAGTCATTTCAACAGCCCCTCTGGGTAACTCTGCCTCTGGGCCTGGGCTCGGAACAGTGGACTCATTAAGAGGCTAATTCCACAGACTCGGACTCTAGTTCTGGGGAGAGGCAGCTGAGATTTTTATCTCAGAATCAGAAAGGCTGCCAGACATGGTGGCACACACCTGTATTCCCAGCACTTGGGAGGCTGAGGCAGGAGGATCTCTGAGTTCCAGAGCAGCCTACACTACATGAGTTAAAGGGCAGCCTGAACTGCATAGTAAGACCATGTGTCAAAAAAACCTAAATAGCCAGGCATGATGGCGCACACCTGTAATCCCAGCACTCGGGAGGCTGAGGCAGGAGGATCATTGTGAGTTTGAGACCAGCCTGGGCTACAAAGTTAGCTCAAGGCCAGCCTGAACTGCATAGCAAGACCCTGTCTCAAAAAGACAAAAAAAAAGTCAGTGTGGGGGAGTCTGAGAAGACGCCTACATTCAGGGGGCAGTTGAGTCTTCCCCAACCTATCTTGGAAACTTTCTTTTCCATGCTGGGGATTGAACCCAGGCCTTCACCCATGCTGGGCAAGTGCTCTGTGCTGAGTACATCCTCATTCCTCCAAAAGTGTTCAGGCCTGAGGCCCAGTTTTCTGGCCTATTAAGTGAAAATCATAACAATATCTCAAGAGAATTGTTGTCTGTACCGAGTGAGACCAGTGAGGAATTAGAGATGGAAGTCCATCATTTGTGAATGGAAAAGCACTACTCAAACGCCACTCCCGTTCCCACTGTTCCCTCTCAAGGTGCGATGGAATAAAGCCGCACCGTGAGTTTTAAATGAGCACCATTCCTGAAGTGGAGGCTGCCATACCGGCCAGGCAGGACGGCTGGGCCTGTCCTCCCCAAATGTGCTTTGCCAAACAGCAAAGACAGAGACCTTGCTGTAAGCAAGAGCCACTGCTCTATGTGAATTCACTTTCCTTTCCACTTCTGTTGGGAGGGAGTCATAGTTACACGTTGCTGCCTCTAGGATTAAATCACTTTTTTTTTGGTGTCAGGAATCGAACTGGGGACCTTGCGCTTGCCAGGCAGGTGCTTGTGTGCCTACATTCCTGTCTGCCTCTAGGATTAAATCAAGGGGAAAACGAAAATGACACCCTCAGACCGTGGAAAAGACCAGAGTCGAGGATACACTGTGCAGGTAGAAGCTGCCACAGAGGGTGACAGTGCTGTAGAGTCACCCAAGAGAGTGGCCCTGGAAAGGTGACACAGAGGAAGCTTGCCTGTGGGAAGCAGAGCCTGCAGGGGACGGAGCTCTTCATAAACGCAGCTTTTCCACAACTCCCCAATCTGCGTGGACTCCAGGGCTCCGCAAATTCTGCCCAGGACTCTTTAGACTGCCCTGTTTACCTGCCAGAGTAGGAGAAAGGAGCTAACCCAGGTGCACTTTCGCCCTCATTTCCTGTAACCCCAGCAGACATGAGTGTTCCCTCCCCTTTTCTGTATGTCAAGGAAGTGTTTATTTATTGACTTTTTTTTGCAGTGCTAGTTATGGACCCAGGGCCTTGTGCATGTTGGGAAAATGCTCCGCCCCTGAGCTACACCCCAGCCCTTTTTTAAATTTTTTAATTGACACACAGTGCTGGCACTTATTTACGGTGTGGAAAGTGTTGCGTTTCAGTGTAAGCAGTGCATAAAGATCAGAGCGTTATTCCCATTTAGTCAAGAGATGAGCGTCCGACAACATCCTGCCAGCAACGGATTTACATAACGCAGAGCTCGCCTGGGCCAAAGCCAGACAAGAAGAGGGAGGCAGCCAGATGTGGAATCAAATCCCGGGATGATTCTGAGCTCCTGGGACGTCGTCATCCCAGCTAAAGTCCCCTAAAACAAAAGGCCTCTGGGGTCCGAGGCTGCGACTGGACTTTCCCGTGGGTCCTCACTTCCCAGGGAGACATTTTCACAGGTGTGAAAAGTGCTGTAAATGACTAAGTACGACTCGCAGCCGACAGCTGCAGCGAGTAAATACAAGCATTAGGGAACGTGCCGGTGCCGGTATTCATCATCGATTACGTCATTCCGTCGCTTGCCGCTCCCACGCCCGGAGGTCTGTGCGCCGCTCCGTGGGAAAGCAGAGACAGGCTGCTCTCAGCCCGCACATCGCAGCCAGCACGTCGTGATGGGGAGAGGGCCCAGGTGGGCGAGGAGGAACTGCCACAGGCGCTGAGGAGAAGCAGATTGGGCAGGGCCTGTGAAGAGTGCAGAGCTTTGGGGACACAGCAGGGTGAGTTGCACTTTCTTAGGAGGAACTGAACTTTCCCGGAGCCGGAGCGCACGCAGCAATGCTTCAGTTTGACTTTTAGTGAAGGGAAGAACAGAAAGTGGAGACAACGCAGGTGCAGAGCCCCGTAGTTGGGATAGGTGCAAAGGACCACGAAAAGGAACAAGTGAAAAATGACCAGGGTACACAGGGTGGCGCAAGCCTGTCACCCCAGTACTTGGAAGGCTGAGGCAGGAGGATCCACTGTGAGTCCGAGGCCAGCCTGGGCTCCAGGGTGAGTCCACAGCCAACCTGAACTGCATAGCAAGACCCTGTCTCGAAACACTAAAAAGAGAGAAATGAAACAGTAAGATTGTAGTAAGATTACTAAGATCCACTTCATATTGACCAACATGTGACCGACTCAGGGCTGTGGAGACAGCAGCCAGACGCCAGAAGCCGGCACGGGGGAGATCTCACCACTCTCCGGGCGGGCTGGGAGAGAGGGACGCGGGCGTGGCCGGCTTCGCCTAGGAAGGCCTGGGCCTAGACAGAAATAGAAGGACAAAAGGAGGAGCCTTTCCAAGCAGTTCAGGAGACAAACGCCACCCTTCCTGGCCCTCACCACTGCAGGACCGTGGCCTTGGGGACTGTGACAGGCACTGCCTCAGCCTCCTGCCAAAGCTGCCCTACAGCCAGTCCACGCTGACTGTAAACAGCTCCCAGAGAAGGAGTTTCCACCGAGGCCATAAGAAACTCTTCAAACGGTTAACAGCCCATCCTTTTTATTGTTTTGGTTTTTTGAGACAGGAGTCTATGTATTCTAGGTTTGCCTGGAATTCATGGTGACCCTCCTGCCTCAGCCTGCCAAATTCTGGGATTACAGGAGTGTGCCACTACGCCTGGATGACTGGGAGATTTTGGACGGTAGAGACCAAACTGGTTGAGGGCAGCCTCTAACTCAGTATGTAACATTAAATTCAGGCCACCGATGGCAGGACAGGGAAATACGGGACCCACAGAATTCCAGCCAACCCCCCATGACCACCTTTTGAATTAAGAGAAAGATGAGCTGGGTGAGAACAGAGTCAGCCCACACCCATCACTGTGTTTTTCTGTTTTTTATGGTACTTGGAATTGAACTCAGGACGTTGCGCTTGCCAGGCAGGTGCTTGTGCCGCTGAGCCATACCTCCGGCCCCCATCAGTATGTTCTGATTGTGTGGATCCATGCAGACCTGGGGGGATCTGTCCTGCTCAGAATTTTGCCCACAATAGTTCTGGGTATGGACAACAACGTGACTGTTCTTTAGTTCCAATCATCCTGCCTCAGCCTCCTGAGTGCTGGGATTATAAGTATGCACCATCATGGCTGCTATTTTGGAAAATGTTTTTTAGGCACAATAGATGCAGTTTTTTCACACTATGGTTGTAAATGGGGTAATGCCAGCTGCTGTTCTTGGGACAGAGTCATCACTGAACATGGTGGCAGGAAGGGTCAGAATTAGCTGCCTGCTGGCTGAGGGTCCACTACTCTACTTGGGTCACATCATAAAGCAAACCAAGGGCAACTGCAGCAGTGATCACTGTGGACACTGCATGTGATGGTCCTTAAATATAATTTTCTCTTTTTAAAAAAGAAAAGAGGGGCCAGGCATGTAGCTCAGTGGCATAAGCACTCACCTGGCAAACCTGAGGTCATGAGTCCGATTCCCCATACAGGAAAGAAAGTCACAACCATCATCCTGCCTCACCCTCCCCAGTGCTAGGATTAATAGGTGTGCACCACCACACCTGGTAGGAAGATCTTCTTTTATGTTCCCTTACATGGTAAGACCCTGTCTCACAAAACGAAGAGAAATAAAAGCAAAGAAGTGCTGAGCATGACAGAAGGCATTGCAGGAGTCATTTCAGTTGCAAAAAAAACCAACAAGGAAATCCTCCCCTCTGCCCTGCTTTTTTTTTTTTTTTTTTTGATATGGAGACTCTAACTAAGGACCTTGCGCTTGCCAAACAAGGCCCTGTGCTGCTAAGCTGTATCCCCGGCCCTGTCATGCTTTTCTGAGGTGACCAGGACACCCGTGGGTAGGGTCTCCACGAAACACTTTCATCTTCTGTCTTCCTGGAGTAAATGCAAAATCTGTTTAAGATTTCAACCCTGAAACATGGACTCAAGAGCCAGTGCAGGTTTTGTGGAGGGTGGAGGTCTACTTTCATTAAAAAAAAAAAAACTTACAATGAAGCCCAAATGGTCTCAAGAGCTCCGAGAAGCCCTGTGAGCCTGGAAACCTGGCCCACTGTGCTCCAAGCAACTGCACAAAGCTGCACGCGGCCCAGGCCCCCAACCCACCTTAGAGGCTGGGCCCACAGCAGGGGAGAAGGAGGAACAGTGTGAGAAGAGCCCACAGGCCTCTTCCTGATCCACTGAAGCCAAGCTCTAGACCGCTCAAGTTTTTCTCTGTCCTGTGCGGCTCACAAGACCTGGAAGTGCAGATGAGGGTAGTCTTCTGCTGGCAATCCAGCGATGAGAAAAGAACAATTCTTTCCAAGAACGGAATCAGGGCAAGGATACATGTGGCTCAGGTACCAGCCCGGTCTGCAGTGAAAGCCATCCTGCATCAAGCAGCCCAAATCTCCTCGTGTAATTATTTCTCTGCGTAGATTCAGTAGATTCACCTCTTGCACTTAGGATAAAGTTAAGATTTCATGGCCTGGCAGCTGACTTGGTGAGATCCCTAGACTCATCTTTTGTTAGATTCACCTCTTGCACTTAGGATAAAGTTAAGATTTCATGGCCTGGCAGCTGACTTGGTGAGATCCCTAGACTCATCTTTTGTTAGACTCTTTTTTTTTTTTTTTTGGTGCAGTGCTGGGGATTGAACCCAGGTCCTTGTGTATACTGGGTAGAAGCTCTACAAGGAGCGGCATCCTCAGCCCTTTCGAATCCTGGGCTCTGAGTGTCCTGGTGGTCTTTCAGGTCCTCTCGCACCCTTCTCTCTTGCTGGACACATTCTCCTCTGTGCTCTGTACTTTACTTTCCTCTGCCTTCAACCAGTCCTTCCAGTTTAAATACTTTTCTCAAGCAGAGCTTCCAAGGAGAGCTCCTGCATAGCATGCATGAGGCTCTGGATTCAACCCCAGCACTGAAGAAATAAAGGGTTTTCTGTTCACGAGGTCAAGTAAACAACCTCCTATTTACCCATCCACTCTGTGTCTCTCATTCCACTTATTTTATTTTTCGTTCTCTTGATGGTGCTGGGGAGAGAACCAGGGCCTCCTGCACGCTAAGCAGGTGTTCCACCCCCTAGCTGCACCCCAGCTCTGCCCCACTTCCTTTGGATTTCTTCTTTCTAGCTGGCTTCGCACCTCCACCCTTGAGCTTTGTGATCAGAGGCTCATTTTTCTGGGTGTGTCCCTCGCACCTCCCAAAGAGTGCCTGGTGTGCAATCCTCATGCAGGAAATCTCTGTGCAGTTCACGACTGCAGCAAAGGTTCCCAGAGAAGTGTTGCTCATGGGCTCTAAGCATGTGGGCCCAGCTTCTCGTGGCCCTTCGGCCTGATGGCTCCAATTCAGGAGGATCCGCTGAGCCCCGATGCAGCGTGGATCACAGCTGAACTCCCTCAAGAGGAGAACTGCCACTCTCCTGAGGCAACTATTAGATAAACCTGACTGTTCACTTCTGTTTCCCCTGTGCGATCTGCTCACTTTCTTACTCCCATGTCACCCAGCCTCAGGCTCCTGACTCATGAGTGTTGTGGTATAGGAAGCCCTCCTGGACCTCGTTGTGGTCCAGTGGGGGCCACATCTGTAACCCCAGAGAAAAGTTATTGGAATTCCAACAAGTAATTCCAGTCTACTGCTTCCAGTGCAACCCACAGTGAGAATAAAGAGATGAACACATTATCTGTACTTGTGGGGAACCAAGTGGGTCCTAAGTCCAGATGGAACAGTGGCTAACTGGAGCAAAGGCCTCGATCCAGGGCGAACCTGAGTTTTATTCATTTGTGAAGAGGGGAGTGGCTCGGGCTGAGTGACTGTGAGAGCGGCCGGGAAGACCATGAACGCTGTGAGCTGGGCTAGGAAGGAGGCCTACTAGCGCCTCCGCAACATGAAGAGAGAGAAATATGCAGAAAGAGTAATCTGCGTATCAGAGTTTGTGGAGGTGTCTTGTGTCTTGGGGTCAGTGCTTCACTTTGATGTCTACCCTTCAGGTCCTGAGACGCGGTAGATTCTTGCTCAGTCTCAACCTCAGCCCATAGCTCAGAGTCACTCGGCCTAGCTCACAAATACTAGTTTGGAGCTGTGGGCAGGGCATCCCTGGTCTGTCTCATTGCTTTAAATCAGCACCTTGGCTAGACCCATTTGCATTGCTCAAAGCCTATTGATGGAGTAAGGTAGTGTCCTAGCCAGCTCTGTACCTATCAGTACACACAGAAGGAAATAGAGCCAAATGCTCCTCTTTCACAGAGAGCCGCCCAAGTGGTCCTCCACATCCTGGGAAGTCACTTTCTATGTCATCAACCTGCCACCTTCCCTGAGCGCTCTCTGCCCCAACAGACTCTGCCATCTTTCAGCTGTCTGCTGGATCACAAGGGGCCTGTTTTCTTTTAGACATCTTCATGTCCTCTGTGGGTATTCAGGAAAAGAGATAATCATCCCCCATGGAGGACTGGTGACTGACTCAAGGGAATGTGGCAGGGTGTGTTCCTCTAGCCCTACATGAATGACCGTATCCTGGATGCCACCCTCACAGTGGGCACAAGGATGCCGGGGCTTCCTGAAGAGCCAATGCAGGAGCTGCCATCCAGCTGGGCCCCCTGAATGCAGAGGGGGCTGCAGGGTCAGGGGTGGGGAAGGAGTATTTTACCCCCTGACAGGCCCCCGGTCACTCCCTCATCCTGGGACACTTCTAGAAACTTCTGTTACTCCACCAGAGCTCTCCGCAGGTCACCACAGGTCTCCCTTGGTCACTGCCACTGGCCGTCACCAATCTCTGCTGCTTGCTGGTGGTCTCTGCCAACCCTTGGAGTTCTTCGGGGTTAGCTGCCTCGAGTTGCCACCAGGTCTTTTTAGTGCAGCCTGCTTGGCCCACTCTACCTGAGATAAGAATCGGGTAACAGGACCGCTGGAGCAAGGCTTTGTCAGGAACTGTGCTGTGGGGCCTGGGGCTGGCATGCTCTCCCCCGGGCCCCAGAAGCACATGGGAGCATGGCTTAGGCAGAGCAGGAGTGGTCACATCCACAGCTGTGTACGTTTTCTGGACTGATTTGAGGACTTTCAGAGTAACGACACAGGGACTGGAGTTACCTAGGGGTTGTAGGAAGGAGTCATCAGGATGATATAATGGAAAAAATTCCCAACTTGAAAGATGTCTAGGATGAGTTCGTGTTCTCTAAAATCAAAGAATGAATTTTAGGAACAATGGAGGTTAAGAACAGAATATATTTACTGAGGGAAAGAAAGCTTCTATCCAAGAGAGGGACAGAAGGGGGGCTCCCGACGTGGGTTACCCAGGACCCTGTCTTCTCTAGGGATTTTTATAGAGCAAATCCATGAGGTGAGGCAGGTCCAAGCTGGAAAACATGGGAATTCATTAGGTAGGCATGGGGTGGAACAAAACTATGGTCAACCAATAAGATTACAAGTATAATTGTTTAGGTAAAGTTGATTAAATTGGGATCAAATGTGGAAGCAAGTTACACAGCAAGCAGGCATGAATACAGAACAGGGGCCTTTCCTGTAGGGGTTGGGTCAGTGACTCTTCCTGGCTTTTTTAAGGTGATCGATACCTATTTAATATCAACCCCTGATGTCCACCCCCAGAGAAGTATGTGGGTGCATCTGTTTAATCTTTTGTCCTCAACTGGAGGTGTCTGTCTCCCCAACAGTTGGAAGGTATCTCATCTTCCACACTGGCTCCTTCGAGGGTCTTGCCCTGTCTGACTGCCTATAATATTTGTAATATTTCTATCTAACTCAGCTGCCTATAACAAGGAGAGGCTGCATGACAGAGACCTCTGGGATAGGTCTGTGTTGCAAGCACTTGGTAGCCTAGGCAAATATGTCCCTGAATGATTGCAAGATGTCCAGGACAGGGAACTGTCACGGCCACACAGGCTTGGGAATAGCTGCTTGAATAAGTCTGGCCTTTCTTTCACAACCCTGACTGCCTCCTCGGAGGAATCTCTAGGCAGAACCACTGTACAAGGGGCTTCCTGAAGAGCCAGTGAAAAAAGACAATGAATGCTTAAATTTCTTTCAGAATTTATTACAGTCAAAGATGCACTGCCACTGATCTTTCACAAAACCTTTCCCTTCACTCTGAACACACTCATCCCATCATCCTTGCTACTTTCTGCAGCCTTTCTGGAAATGCTCTTTCCTAAGTGTCTTTACTTGTGCTGCTGTGGCTTCCCCAATTTCCTGAATCAACTCGGAGCACTTCCCTTTCATGGTCATTTTGACTGTGGAGAAGAGCTAGAATTACACGGTGTATGACCAGCAAACATGGTGGGTGAGGACGCAGTAACATTTTTATTTTTTTTAAATTTTATTTTAAAGACAAAAGAATGGAGACATATGAACCAGAAAAGCCATAAACAATACAGAAAATACAAAGTTATACAGAATATAGTAGGGAATTAGCACTGGATGTTGTATTACATAGTTATCTTCACATTAGTTAACACAAAAACATTAAAGGAAATACCAAATTATAGAGAAGATAGTAGG